>NIVC01002304.1:0-34757 GCA_002269645.1 Macrostomum lignano
ATAGACAATAGAGTTTATCTACTGTTTCTCATTCTATCTACAGATGCTGTATAGACTGTAGTAGACAATAGGTTTATCTACTGTTTCTTCATTCTATCTACAGATGCTGTATAGTACTGTAGTAGACAATAGAGTTTATCTACTGTTTCTCATTCATCTACAGATGCTGTATAGACTGTAGTAGACAATAGAGTTTATCTACTGTTTCTCATTCTATTCTACAGATGCTGTATAGTCTGTAGTAGACAATAGAGTTATCTACTGTTTCTCATTCTATCTACAGATGCTGTATAGACTGTAGTAGACAATAGAGTTATACTACTGTTTCTCATTCTATCTACAGATGCTGTATAGACTGTAGTAGACAATAGAGTTTATCTACTGTTCTCATTCTATCTACAGATGCTGTATAGTCTGTAGTAGACAATAGAGTTTATCTACTGTTTCTCATTCTATCTACAGATGCTGTATAGACTTGTAGTAGACAATAGAGTTTATCTACTGTTTCTCATTTCTATCTACAATGCGTTATAGACTGTAGTAGACAATAGAGTTATCTACTGTTTCCATTCTATCTACAGATGCGCTGTGTAGTCTGTAGTAACAATAGAGTTTATCTACTGTTTCTCATTCTATCTACAGATGCTGTATAGACTGTAGTAGACAATAGAGTTTATCTACTGTTTCTCATTCTATCTACAGATGCTGTATAGACTGTAGTAGACAATAGAGTTTATCTACTGTTTCTCATTCTATCTACAGATGCTGTATAGACTGTAGTAGACAATAGAGTTTATCTACTGTTTCTCATTCTATCTACAGATGCTGTATAGACTGTAGTAGACAATAGAGTTTATCTACTGTTTCTCATTCTATCTACAGATGCTGTATAGACTGTAGTAGACAATATAGTTTATCTACTGTTTCTCATTCTATCTACAGATGCTGTATAGACTGTAGTAGACAATAGAGTTTATCTACTGTTTCTCATTCTATCTACAGATGCTGTATAGACTGTAGTAGACAATAGAGTTTATCTACTGTTTCTCATTCTATCTACAGATGCTGTATAGACTGTAGTAGACAATAGATGTTATCTACTGTTTCTCATTCTATCTACAGATGCTGTATAGACTGTAGTAGACAATAGAGTTTATCTACTGTTTCTCATTCTATCTACAGATGCTGTATAGACTGTAGTAGACAATAGAGTTTATCTACTGTTTCTCATTCTATCTACAGATGCTGTATAGTCTGTAGTAGACAATAGAGTTTATCTACTGTTTCTCATTCTATCTACAGATGCTGTATAGACTGTAGTAGACAATAGAGTTTATCTACTGTTTCTCATTCTATCTACAGATGCTGTATAGCTGTAGTAGACAATAGAGTTTATCTACTGTTTCTCATTCTATCTACAGATGCTGTATAGACTGTAGTAGACAATAGAGTTTATCTACTGTTTCTCATTCTATCTACAGATGCTGTATAGACTGTAGTAGACAATAGAGTTTATCTACTGTTTCTCATTCTATCTACAGATGCTGTATAGACTGTAGTAGACAATAGAGTTTATCTACTGTTTCTCATTCTATCTACAGATGCTGTATAGACTGTAGTAGACAATAGAGTTTATCTACTGTTTCTCATTCTATCTACAGATGCTGTATAGACTGTAGTAGACAATAGAGTTTATCTACTGTTTCTCATTCTATCTACAGATGCTGTATAGACTGTAGTAGACAATAGAGTTTATCTACTGTTTCTCATTCTATCTACAGATGCTGTATAGTCTGTAGTAGACAATAGAATTTATCTACTGTTTCTCATTCTATGTAGTAGACAATAGAGTTTATCTACTGTTTCTCATTCTATCTACAGATGCTGTATAGACTGTAGTAGACAATAGAGTTTATCTACTGTTTCTCATTCTATCTACAGATGCTGTATAGACTGTAGTAGACAATAGAGTTTATCTACTGTTTCTCATTCTATCTACAGATGCTGTATAGACTGTAGTAGACAATAGATGTTATCTACTGTTTCTCATTCTATCTACAGATGCTGTATAGACTGTAGTAGACAATAGAGTTTATCTACTGTTTCTCATTCTATCTACAGATGCTGTATAGACTGTAGTAGACAATAGAGTTTATCTACTGTTTCTCATTCTATCTACAGATGCTGTATAGTCTGTAGTAGACAATAGAGTTTATCTACTGTTTCTCATTCTATCTACAGATGCTGTATAGTCTGTAGTAGACAATAGAGTTTATCTACTGTTTCTCATTCTATCTACAGATGCTGTATAGACTGTAGTAGACAATAGAGTTTATCTACTGTTTCTCATTCTATCTACAGATGCTGTATAGACTGTAGTAGACAATAGAGTTTATCTACTGTTTCTCATTCTATCTACAGATGCTGTATAGACTGTAGTAGACAATAGAGTTTATCTACTGTTTCTCATTCTATCTACAGATGCTGTATAGACTGTAGTAGACAATAGAGTTTATCTACTGTTTCTCATTCTATCTACAGATGCTGTATAGACTGTAGTAGACAATAGAGTTTATCTACTGTTTCTCATTCTATCTACAGATGCTGTATAGACTGTAGTAGACAATAGAGTTTATCTACTGTTTCTCATTCTATCTACAGATGCTGTATAGACTGTAGTAGACAATAGAGTTTATCTACTGTTTCTCATTCTATCTACAGATGCTGTATAGACTGTAGTAGACAATAGAGTTTATCTACTGTTTCTCATTCTATCTACAGATGCTGTATAGACTGTAGTAGACAATAGAGTTTATCTACTGTTTCTCATTCTATCTACAGATGCTGTATAGACTGTAGTAGACAATAGAGTTTATCTACTGTTTCTCATTCTATCTACAGATGCTGTATAGACTGTAGTAGACAATAGAGTTTATCTACTGTTTCTCATTCTATCTACAGATGCTGTATAGACTGTAGTAGACAATAGAGTTTATCTACTGTTTCTCATTCTATCTACAGATGCTGTATAGACTGTAGTAGACAATAGAGTTTATCTACTGTTTCTCATTCTATCTACAGATGCTGTATAGACTGTAGTAGACAATAGAGTTTATCTACTGTTTCTCATTCTATCTACAGATGCTGTATAGCTGTAGTAGACAATAGAGTTTATCTACTGTTTCTCATTCTATCTACAGATGCTGTATAGACTGTAGTAGACAATAGAGTTTATCTACTGTTTCTCATCTACAGATGCTGTATCTGTAGTAGACAATAGAGTTTATCTACTGTTTCTCATTCTATCTACAGATGCTGTATAGACTGTAGTAGACAATAGAGTTTATCTACTGTTTCTCATTCTATCTACAGATGCTGTATAGCTGTAGTAGACAATAGAGTTTATCTACTGTTTCTCATTCTATCTACAGATGCTGTATAGACTGTAGTAGACAATAGAGTTTATCTACTGTTTCTCATTCTATCTACAGATGCTGTATAGACTGTAGTAGACAATAGAGTTTATCTACTGTTTCTCATTCTATCTACAGATGCTGTATAGACTGTAGTAGACAATAGAGTTTATCTACTGTTTCTCATTCTATCTACAGATGCTGTATAGACTGTAGTAGACAATAGAGTTTATCTACTGTTTCTCATTCTATCTACAGATGCTGTATAGACTGTAGTAGACAATAGAGTTTATCTACTGTTTCTCATTCTATCTACAGATGCTGTATAGACTGTAGTAGACAATAGAGTTTATCTACTGTTTCTCATTCTATCTACAGATGCTGTATAGACTGTAGTAGACAATAGAGTTTATCTACTGTTTCTCATTCTATCTACAGATGCTGTATAGACTGTAGTAGACAATAGAGTTTATCTACTGTTTCTCATTCTATCTACAGATGCTGTATACTGTAGTAGACAATAGAGTTTATCTACTGTTTCTCATTCTATCTACAGATGCTGTATAGACTGTAGTAGACAATAGAGTTTATCTACTGTTTCTCATTCTATCTACAGATGCTGTATAGACTGTAGTAGACAATAGAGTTTATCTACTGTTTCTCATTCTATCTACAGATGCTGTATAGACTGTAGTAGACAATAGAGTTTATCTACTGTTTCTCATTCTATCTACAGATGCTGTATAGACTGTAGTAGACAATAGAGTTTATCTACTGTTTCTCATTCTATCTACAGATGCTGTATAGACTGTAGTAGACAATAGAGTTTATCTACTGTTTCTCATTCTATCTACAGATGCTGTATAGACTGTAGTAGACAATAGAGTTTATCTACTGTTTCTCATTCTATCTACAGATGCTGTATAGACTGTAGTAGACAATAGAGTTTATCTACTGTTTCTCATTCTATCTACAGATGCTGTATAGACTGTAGTAGACAATAGAGTTTATCTACTGTTTCTCATTCTATCTACAGATGCTGTATAGACTGTAGTAGACAATAGAGTTTATCTACTGTTTCTCATTCTATCTACAGATGCTGTATAGACTGTAGTAGACAATAGAGTTTATCTACTGTTTCTCATTCTATCTACAGATGCTGTATAGACTGTAGTAGACAATAGAGTTTATCTACTGTTTCTCATTCTATCTACAGATGCTGTATAGACTGTAGTAGACAATAGAGTTTATCTACTGTTTCTCATTCTATCTACAGATGCTGTATAGACTGTAGTAGACAATAGAGTTTATCTACTGTTTCTCATTCTATCTACAGATGCTGTATAGACTGTAGTAGACAATAGAGTTTATCTACTGTTTCTCATTCTATCTACAGATGCTGTATAGACTGTAGTAGACAATAGAGTTTATCTACTGTTTCTCATTCTATCTACAGATGCTGTATAGACTGTAGTAGACAATAGAGTTTATCTACTGTTTCTCATTCTATCTACAGATGCTGTATAGACTGTAGTAGACAATAGAGTTTATCTACTGTTTCTCATTCTATCTACAGATGCTGTATAGACTGTAGTAGACAATAGAGTTTATCTACTGTTTCTCATTCTATCTACAGATGCTGTATAGACTGTAGTAGACAATAGAGTTTATCTACTGTTTCTCATTCTATCTACAGATGCTGTATAGACTGTAGTAGACAATAGAGTTTATCTACTGTTTCTCATTCTATCTACAGATGCTGTATAGACTGTAGTAGACAATAGAGTTTATCTACTGTTTCTCATTCTATCTACAGATGCTGTATAGACTGTAGTAGACAATAGAGTTTATCTACTGTTTCTCATTCTATCTACAGATGCTGTATAGACTGTAGTAGACAATAGAGTTTATCTACTGTTTCTCATTCTATCTACAGATGCTGTATAGACTGTAGTAGACAATAGAGTTTATCTACTGTTTCTCATTCTATCTACAGATGCTGTATAGACTGTAGTAGACAATAGAGTTTATCTACTGTTTCTCATTCTATCTACAGATGCTGTATAGACTGTAGTAGACAATAGAGTTTATCTACTGTTTCTCATTCTATCTACAGATGCTGTATAGACTGTAGTAGACAATAGAGTTTATCTACTGTTTCTCATTCTATCTACAGATGCTGTATAGACTGTAGTAGACAATAGAGTTTATCTACTGTTTCTCATTCTATCTACAGATGCTGTATAGACTGTAGTAGACAATAGAGTTTATCTACTGTTTCTCATTCTATCTACAGATGCTGTATAGACTGTAGTAGACAATAGAGTTTATCTACTGTTTCTCATTCTATCTACAGATGCTGTATAGACTGTAGTAGACAATAGAGTTTATCTACTGTTTCTCATTCTATCTACAGATGCTGTATAGACTGTAGTAGACAATAGAGTTTATCTACTGTTTCTCATTCTATCTACAGATGCTGTATAGACTGTAGTAGACAATAGAGTTTATCTACTGTTTCTCATTCTATCTACAGATGCTGTATAGACTGTAGTAGACAATAGAGTTTATCTACTGTTTCTCATTCTATCTACAGATGCTGTATAGACTGTAGTAGACAATAGAGTTTATCTACTGTTTCTCATTCTATCTACAGATGCTGTATAGACTGTAGTAGACAATAGAGTTTATCTACTGTTTCTCATTCTATCTACAGATGCTGTATAGACTGTAGTAGACAATAGAGTTTATCTACTGTTTCTCATTCTATCTACAGATGCTGTATAGACTGTAGTAGACAATAGAGTTTATCTACTGTTTCTCATTCTATCTACAGATGCTGTATAGACTGTAGTAGACAATAGAGTTTATCTACTGTTTCTCATTCTATCTACAGATGCTGTATAGACTGTAGTAGACAATAGAGTTTATCTACTGTTTCTCATTCTATCTACAGATGCTGTATAGACTGTAGTAGACAATAGAGTTTATCTACTGTTTCTCATTCTATCTACAGATGCTGTATAGACTGTAGTAGACAATAGAGTTTATCTACTGTTTCTCATTCTATCTACAGATGCTGTATAGACTGTAGTAGACAATAGAGTTTATCTACTGTTTCTCATTCTATCTACAGATGCTGTATAGACTGTAGTAGACAATAGAGTTTATCTACTGTTTCTCATTCTATCTACAGATGCTGTATAGACTGTAGTAGACAATAGAGTTTATCTACTGTTTCTCATTCTATCTACAGATGCTGTATAGACTGTAGTAGACAATAGAGTTTATCTACTGTTTCTCATTCTATCTACAGATGCTGTATAGACTGTAGTAGACAATAGAGTTTATCTACTGTTTCTCATTCTATCTACAGATGCTGTATAGACTGTAGTAGACAATAGAGTTTATCTACTGTTTCTCATTCTATCTACAGATGCTGTATAGACTGTAGTAGACAATAGAGTTTATCTACTGTTTCTCATTCTATCTACAGATGCTGTATAGACTGTAGTAGACAATAGAGTTTATCTACTGTTTCTCATTCTATCTACAGATGCTGTATAGACTGTAGTAGACAATAGAGTTTATCTACTGTTTCTCATTCTATCTACAGATGCTGTATAGACTGTAGTAGACAATAGAGTTTATCTACTGTTTCTCATTCTATCTACAGATGCTGTATAGACTGTAGTAGACAATAGAGTTTATCTACTGTTTCTCATTCTATCTACAGATGCTGTATAGACTGTAGTAGACAATAGAGTTTATCTACTGTTTCTCATTCTATCTACAGATGCTGTATAGACTGTAGTAGACAATAGAGTTTATCTACTGTTTCTCATTCTATCTACAGATGCTGTATAGACTGTAGTAGACAATAGAGTTTATCTACTGTTTCTCATTCTATCTACAGATGCTGTATAGACTGTAGTAGACAATAGAGTTTATCTACTGTTTCTCATTCTATCTACAGATGCTGTATAGACTGTAGTAGACAATAGAGTTTATCTACTGTTTCTCATTCTATCTACAGATGCTGTATAGACTGTAGTAGACAATAGAGTTTATCTACTGTTTCTCATTCTATCTACAGATGCTGTATAGACTGTAGTAGACAATAGAGTTTATCTACTGTTTCTCATTCTATCTACAGATGCTGTATAGACTGTAGTAGACAATAGAGTTTATCTACTGTTTCTCATTCTATCTACAGATGCTGTATAGACTGTAGTAGACAATAGAGTTTATCTACTGTTTCTCATTCTATCTACAGATGCTGTATAGACTGTAGTAGACAATAGAGTTTATCTACTGTTTCTCATTCTATCTACAGATGCTGTATAGACTGTAGTAGACAATAGAGTTTATCTACTGTTTCTCATTCTATCTACAGATGCTGTATAGACTGTAGTAGACAATAGAGTTTATCTACTGTTTCTCATTCTATCTACAGATGCTGTATAGACTGTAGTAGACAATAGAGTTTATCTACTGTTTCTCATTCTATCTACAGATGCTGTATAGACTGTAGTAGACAATAGAGTTTATCTACTGTTTCTCATTCTATCTACAGATGCTGTATAGACTGTAGTAGACAATAGAGTTTATCTACTGTTTCTCATTCTATCTACAGATGCTGTATAGACTGTAGTAGACAATAGAGTTTATCTACTGTTTCTCATTCTATCTACAGATGCTGTATAGACTGTAGTAGACAATAGAGTTTATCTACTGTTTCTCATTCTATCTACAGATGCTGTATAGACTGTAGTAGACAATAGAGTTTATCTACTGTTTCTCATTCTATCTACAGATGCTGTATAGACTGTAGTAGACAATAGAGTTTATCTACTGTTTCTCATTCTATCTACAGATGCTGTATAGACTGTAGTAGACAATAGAGTTTATCTACTGTTTCTCATTCTATCTACAGATGCTGTATAGACTGTAGTAGACAATAGAGTTTATCTACTGTTTCTCATTCTATCTACAGATGCTGTATAGACTGTAGTAGACAATAGAGTTTATCTACTGTTTCTCATTCTATCTACAGATGCTGTATAGACTGTAGTAGACAATAGAGTTTATCTACTGTTTCTCATTCTATCTACAGATGCTGTATAGACTGTAGTAGACAATAGAGTTTATCTACTGTTTCTCATTCTATCTACAGATGCTGTATAGACTGTAGTAGACAATAGAGTTTATCTACTGTTTCTCATTCTATCTACAGATGCTGTATAGACTGTAGTAGACAATAGAGTTTATCTACTGTTTCTCATTCTATCTACAGATGCTGTATAGACTGTAGTAGACAATAGAGTTTATCTACTGTTTCTCATTCTATCTACAGATGCTGTATAGACTGTAGTAGACAATAGAGTTTATCTACTGTTTCTCATTCTATCTACAGATGCTGTATAGACTGTAGTAGACAATAGAGTTTATCTACTGTTTCTCATTCTATCTACAGATGCTGTATAGACTGTAGTAGACAATAGAGTTTATCTACTGTTTCTCATTCTATCTACAGATGCTGTATAGACTGTAGTAGACAATAGAGTTTATCTACTGTTTCTCATTCTATCTACAGATGCTGTATAGACTGTAGTAGACAATAGAGTTTATCTACTGTTTCTCATTCTATCTACAGATGCTGTATAGACTGTAGTAGACAATAGAGTTTATCTACTGTTTCTCATTCTATCTACAGATGCTGTATAGACTGTAGTAGACAATAGAGTTTATCTACTGTTTCTCATTCTATCTACAGATGCTGTATAGACTGTAGTAGACAATAGAGTTTATCTACTGTTTCTCATTCTATCTACAGATGCTGTATAGACTGTAGTAGACAATAGAGTTTATCTACTGTTTCTCATTCTATCTACAGATGCTGTATAGACTGTAGTAGACAATAGAGTTTATCTACTGTTTCTCATTCTATCTACAGATGCTGTATAGACTGTAGTAGACAATAGAGTTTATCTACTGTTTCTCATTCTATCTACAGATGCTGTATAGACTGTAGTAGACAATAGAGTTTATCTACTGTTTCTCATTCTATCTACAGATGCTGTATAGACTGTAGTAGACAATAGAGTTTATCTACTGTTTCTCATTCTATCTACAGATGCTGTATAGACTGTAGTAGACAATAGAGTTTATCTACTGTTTCTCATTCTATCTACAGATGCTGTATAGACTGTAGTAGACAATAGAGTTTATCTACTGTTTCTCATTCTATCTACAGATGCTGTATAGACTGTAGTAGACAATAGAGTTTATCTACTGTTTCTCATTCTATCTACAGATGCTGTATAGACTGTAGTAGACAATAGAGTTTATCTACTGTTTCTCATTCTATCTACAGATGCTGTATAGACTGTAGTAGACAATAGAGTTTATCTACTGTTTCTCATTCTATCTACAGATGCTGTATAGACTGTAGTAGACAATAGAGTTTATCTACTGTTTCTCATTCTATCTACAGATGCTGTATAGACTGTAGTAGACAATAGAGTTTATCTACTGTTTCTCATTCTATCTACAGATGCTGTATAGACTGTAGTAGACAATAGAGTTTATCTACTGTTTCTCATTCTATCTACAGATGCTGTATAGACTGTAGTAGACAATAGAGTTTATCTACTGTTTCTCATTCTATCTACAGATGCTGTATAGACTGTAGTAGACAATAGAGTTTATCTACTGTTTCTCATTCTATCTACAGATGCTGTATAGACTGTAGTAGACAATAGAGTTTATCTACTGTTTCTCATTCTATCTACAGATGCTGTATAGACTGTAGTAGACAATAGAGTTTATCTACTGTTTCTCATTCTATCTACAGATGCTGTATAGACTGTAGTAGACAATAGAGTTTATCTACTGTTTCTCATTCTATCTACAGATGCTGTATAGACTGTAGTAGACAATAGAGTTTATCTACTGTTTCTCATTCTATCTACAGATGCTGTATAGACTGTAGTAGACAATAGAGTTTATCTACTGTTTCTCATTCTATCTACAGATGCTGTATAGACTGTAGTAGACAATAGAGTTTATCTACTGTTTCTCATTCTATCTACAGATGCTGTATAGACTGTAGTAGACAATAGAGTTTATCTACTGTTTCTCATTCTATCTACAGATGCTGTATAGACTGTAGTAGACAATAGAGTTTATCTACTGTTTCTCATTCTATCTACAGATGCTGTATAGACTGTAGTAGACAATAGAGTTTATCTACTGTTTCTCATTCTATCTACAGATGCTGTATAGACTGTAGTAGACAATAGAGTTTATCTACTGTTTCTCATTCTATCTACAGATGCTGTATAGACTGTAGTAGACAATAGAGTTTATCTACTGTTTCTCATTCTATCTACAGATGCTGTATAGACTGTAGTAGACAATAGAGTTTATCTACTGTTTCTCATTCTATCTACAGATGCTGTATAGACTGTAGTAGACAATAGAGTTTATCTACTGTTTCTCATTCTATCTACAGATGCTGTATAGACTGTAGTAGACAATAGAGTTTATCTACTGTTTCTCATTCTATCTACAGATGCTGTATAGACTGTAGTAGACAATAGAGTTTATCTACTGTTTCTCATTCTATCTACAGATGCTGTATAGACTGTAGTAGACAATAGAGTTTATCTACTGTTTCTCATTCTATCTACAGATGCTGTATAGACTGTAGTAGACAATAGAGTTTATCTACTGTTTCTCATTCTATCTACAGATGCTGTATAGACTGTAGTAGACAATAGAGTTTATCTACTGTTTCTCATTCTATCTACAGATGCTGTATAGACTGTAGTAGACAATAGAGTTTATCTACTGTTTCTCATTCTATCTACAGATGCTGTATAGACTGTAGTAGACAATAGAGTTTATCTACTGTTTCTCATTCTATCTACAGATGCTGTATAGACTGTAGTAGACAATAGAGTTTATCTACTGTTTCTCATTCTATCTACAGATGCTGTATAGACTGTAGTAGACAATAGAGTTTATCTACTGTTTCTCATTCTATCTACAGATGCTGTATAGACTGTAGTAGACAATAGAGTTTATCTACTGTTTCTCATTCTATCTACAGATGCTGTATAGACTGTAGTAGACAATAGAGTTTATCTACTGTTTCTCATTCTATCTACAGATGCTGTATAGACTGTAGTAGACAATAGAGTTTATCTACTGTTTCTCATTCTATCTACAGATGCTGTATAGACTGTAGTAGACAATAGAGTTTATCTACTGTTTCTCATTCTATCTACAGATGCTGTATAGACTGTAGTAGACAATAGAGTTTATCTACTGTTTCTCATTCTATCTACAGATGCTGTATAGACTGTAGTAGACAATAGAGTTTATCTACTGTTTCTCATTCTATCTACAGATGCTGTATAGACTGTAGTAGACAATAGAGTTTATCTACTGTTTCTCATTCTATCTACAGATGCTGTATAGACTGTAGTAGACAATAGAGTTTATCTACTGTTTCTCATTCTATCTACAGATGCTGTATAGACTGTAGTAGACAATAGAGTTTATCTACTGTTTCTCATTCTATCTACAGATGCTGTATAGACTGTAGTAGACAATAGAGTTTATCTACTGTTTCTCATTCTATCTACAGATGCTGTATAGACTGTAGTAGACAATAGAGTTTATCTACTGTTTCTCATTCTATCTACAGATGCTGTATAGACTGTAGTAGACAATAGAGTTTATCTACTGTTTCTCATTCTATCTACAGATGCTGTATAGACTGTAGTAGACAATAGAGTTTATCTACTGTTTCTCATTCTATCTACAGATGCTGTATAGACTGTAGTAGACAATAGAGTTTATCTACTGTTTCTCATTCTATCTACAGATGCTGTATAGACTGTAGTAGACAATAGAGTTTATCTACTGTTTCTCATTCTATCTACAGATGCTGTATAGACTGTAGTAGACAATAGAGTTTATCTACTGTTTCTCATTCTATCTACAGATGCTGTATAGACTGTAGTAGACAATAGAGTTTATCTACTGTTTCTCATTCTATCTACAGATGCTGTATAGACTGTAGTAGACAATAGAGTTTATCTACTGTTTCTCATTCTATCTACAGATGCTGTATAGACTGTAGTAGACAATAGAGTTTATCTACTGTTTCTCATTCTATCTACAGATGCTGTATAGACTGTAGTAGACAATAGAGTTTATCTACTGTTTCTCATTCTATCTACAGATGCTGTATAGACTGTAGTAGACAATAGAGTTTATCTACTGTTTCTCATTCTATCTACAGATGCTGTATAGACTGTAGTAGACAATAGAGTTTATCTACTGTTTCTCATTCTATCTACAGATGCTGTATAGACTGTAGTAGACAATAGAGTTTATCTACTGTTTCTCATTCTATCTACAGATGCTGTATAGACTGTAGTAGACAATAGAGTTTATCTACTGTTTCTCATTCTATCTACAGATGCTGTATAGACTGTAGTAGACAATAGAGTTTATCTACTGTTTCTCATTCTATCTACAGATGCTGTATAGACTGTAGTAGACAATAGAGTTTATCTACTGTTTCTCATTCTATCTACAGATGCTGTATAGACTGTAGTAGACAATAGAGTTTATCTACTGTTTCTCATTCTATCTACAGATGCTGTATAGACTGTAGTAGACAATAGAGTTTATCTACTGTTTCTCATTCTATCTACAGATGCTGTATAGACTGTAGTAGACAATAGAGTTTATCTACTGTTTCTCATTCTATCTACAGATGCTGTATAGACTGTAGTAGACAATAGAGTTTATCTACTGTTTCTCATTCTATCTACAGATGCTGTATAGACTGTAGTAGACAATAGAGTTTATCTACTGTTTCTCATTCTATCTACAGATGCTGTATAGACTGTAGTAGACAATAGAGTTTATCTACTGTTTCTCATTCTATCTACAGATGCTGTATAGACTGTAGTAGACAATAGAGTTTATCTACTGTTTCTCATTCTATCTACAGATGCTGTATAGACTGTAGTAGACAATAGAGTTTATCTACTGTTTCTCATTCTATCTACAGATGCTGTATAGACTGTAGTAGACAATAGAGTTTATCTACTGTTTCTCATTCTATCTACAGATGCTGTATAGACTGTAGTAGACAATAGAGTTTATCTACTGTTTCTCATTCTATCTACAGATGCTGTATAGACTGTAGTAGACAATAGAGTTTATCTACTGTTTCTCATTCTATCTACAGATGCTGTATAGACTGTAGTAGACAATAGAGTTTATCTACTGTTTCTCATTCTATCTACAGATGCTGTATAGACTGTAGTAGACAATAGAGTTTATCTACTGTTTCTCATTCTATCTACAGATGCTGTATAGACTGTAGTAGACAATAGAGTTTATCTACTGTTTCTCATTCTATCTACAGATGCTGTATAGACTGTAGTAGACAATAGAGTTTATCTACTGTTTCTCATTCTATCTACAGATGCTGTATAGACTGTAGTAGACAATAGAGTTTATCTACTGTTTCTCATTCTATCTACAGATGCTGTATAGACTGTAGTAGACAATAGAGTTTATCTACTGTTTCTCATTCTATCTACAGATGCTGTATAGACTGTAGTAGACAATAGAGTTTATCTACTGTTTCTCATTCTATCTACAGATGCTGTATAGACTGTAGTAGACAATAGAGTTTATCTACTGTTTCTCATTCTATCTACAGATGCTGTATAGACTGTAGTAGACAATAGAGTTTATCTACTGTTTCTCATTCTATCTACAGATGCTGTATAGACTGTAGTAGACAATAGAGTTTATCTACTGTTTCTCATTCTATCTACAGATGCTGTATAGACTGTAGTAGACAATAGAGTTTATCTACTGTTTCTCATTCTATCTACAGATGCTGTATAGACTGTAGTAGACAATAGAGTTTATCTACTGTTTCTCATTCTATCTACAGATGCTGTATAGACTGTAGTAGACAATAGAGTTTATCTACTGTTTCTCATTCTATCTACAGATGCTGTATAGACTGTAGTAGACAATAGAGTTTATCTACTGTTTCTCATTCTATCTACAGATGCTGTATAGACTGTAGTAGACAATAGAGTTTATCTACTGTTTCTCATTCTATCTACAGATGCTGTATAGACTGTAGTAGACAATAGAGTTTATCTACTGTTTCTCATTCTATCTACAGATGCTGTATAGACTGTAGTAGACAATAGAGTTTATCTACTGTTTCTCATTCTATCTACAGATGCTGTATAGACTGTAGTAGACAATAGAGTTTATCTACTGTTTCTCATTCTATCTACAGATGCTGTATAGACTGTAGTAGACAATAGAGTTTATCTACTGTTTCTCATTCTATCTACAGATGCTGTATAGACTGTAGTAGACAATAGAGTTTATCTACTGTTTCTCATTCTATCTACAGATGCTGTATAGACTGTAGTAGACAATAGAGTTTATCTACTGTTTCTCATTCTATCTACAGATGCTGTATAGACTGTAGTAGACAATAGAGTTTATCTACTGTTTCTCATTCTATCTACAGATGCTGTATAGACTGTAGTAGACAATAGAGTTTATCTACTGTTTCTCATTCTATCTACAGATGCTGTATAGACTGTAGTAGACAATAGAGTTTATCTACTGTTTCTCATTCTATCTACAGATGCTGTATAGACTGTAGTAGACAATAGAGTTTATCTACTGTTTCTCATTCTATCTACAGATGCTGTATAGACTGTAGTAGACAATAGAGTTTATCTACTGTTTCTCATTCTATCTACAGATGCTGTATAGACTGTAGTAGACAATAGAGTTTATCTACTGTTTCTCATTCTATCTACAGATGCTGTATAGACTGTAGTAGACAATAGAGTTTATCTACTGTTTCTCATTCTATCTACAGATGCTGTATAGACTGTAGTAGACAATAGAGTTTATCTACTGTTTCTCATTCTATCTACAGATGCTGTATAGACTGTAGTAGACAATAGAGTTTATCTACTGTTTCTCATTCTATCTACAGATGCTGTATAGACTGTAGTAGACAATAGAGTTTATCTACTGTTTCTCATTCTATCTACAGATGCTGTATAGACTGTAGTAGACAATAGAGTTTATCTACTGTTTCTCATTCTATCTACAGATGCTGTATAGACTGTAGTAGACAATAGAGTTTATCTACTGTTTCTCATTCTATCTACAGATGCTGTATAGACTGTAGTAGACAATAGAGTTTATCTACTGTTTCTCATTCTATCTACAGATGCTGTATAGACTGTAGTAGACAATAGAGTTTATCTACTGTTTCTCATTCTATCTACAGATGCTGTATAGACTGTAGTAGACAATAGAGTTTATCTACTGTTTCTCATTCTATCTACAGATGCTGTATAGACTGTAGTAGACAATAGAGTTTATCTACTGTTTCTCATTCTATCTACAGATGCTGTATAGACTGTAGTAGACAATAGAGTTTATCTACTGTTTCTCATTCTATCTACAGATGCTGTATAGACTGTAGTAGACAATAGAGTTTATCTACTGTTTCTCATTCTATCTACAGATGCTGTATAGACTGTAGTAGACAATAGAGTTTATCTACTGTTTCTCATTCTATCTACAGATGCTGTATAGACTGTAGTAGACAATAGAGTTTATCTACTGTTTCTCATTCTATCTACAGATGCTGTATAGACTGTAGTAGACAATAGAGTTTATCTACTGTTTCTCATTCTATCTACAGATGCTGTATAGACTGTAGTAGACAATAGAGTTTATCTACTGTTTCTCATTCTATCTACAGATGCTGTATAGACTGTAGTAGACAATAGAGTTTATCTACTGTTTCTCATTCTATCTACAGATGCTGTATAGACTGTAGTAGACAATAGAGTTTATCTACTGTTTCTCATTCTATCTACAGATGCTGTATAGACTGTAGTAGACAATAGAGTTTATCTACTGTTTCTCATTCTATCTACAGATGCTGTATAGACTGTAGTAGACAATAGAGTTTATCTACTGTTTCTCATTCTATCTACAGATGCTGTATAGACTGTAGTAGACAATAGAGTTTATCTACTGTTTCTCATTCTATCTACAGATGCTGTATAGACTGTAGTAGACAATAGAGTTTATCTACTGTTTCTCATTCTATCTACAGATGCTGTATAGACTGTAGTAGACAATAGAGTTTATCTACTGTTTCTCATTCTATCTACAGATGCTGTATAGACTGTAGTAGACAATAGAGTTTATCTACTGTTTCTCATTCTATCTACAGATGCTGTATAGACTGTAGTAGACAATAGAGTTTATCTACTGTTTCTCATTCTATCTACAGATGCTGTATAGACTGTAGTAGACAATAGAGTTTATCTACTGTTTCTCATTCTATCTACAGATGCTGTATAGACTGTAGTAGACAATAGAGTTTATCTACTGTTTCTCATTCTATCTACAGATGCTGTATAGACTGTAGTAGACAATAGAGTTTATCTACTGTTTCTCATTCTATCTACAGATGCTGTATAGACTGTAGTAGACAATAGAGTTTATCTACTGTTTCTCATTCTATCTACAGATGCTGTATAGACTGTAGTAGACAATAGAGTTTATCTACTGTTTCTCATTCTATCTACAGATGCTGTATAGACTGTAGTAGACAATAGAGTTTATCTACTGTTTCTCATTCTATCTACAGATGCTGTATAGACTGTAGTAGACAATAGAGTTTATCTACTGTTTCTCATTCTATCTACAGATGCTGTATAGACTGTAGTAGACAATAGAGTTTATCTACTGTTTCTCATTCTATCTACAGATGCTGTATAGACTGTAGTAGACAATAGAGTTTATCTACTGTTTCTCATTCTATCTACAGATGCTGTATAGACTGTAGTAGACAATAGAGTTTATCTACTGTTTCTCATTCTATCTACAGATGCTGTATAGACTGTAGTAGACAATAGAGTTTATCTACTGTTTCTCATTCTATCTACAGATGCTGTATAGACTGTAGTAGACAATAGAGTTTATCTACTGTTTCTCATTCTATCTACAGATGCTGTATAGACTGTAGTAGACAATAGAGTTTATCTACTGTTTCTCATTCTATCTACAGATGCTGTATAGACTGTAGTAGACAATAGAGTTTATCTACTGTTTCTCATTCTATCTACAGATGCTGTATAGACTGTAGTAGACAATAGAGTTTATCTACTGTTTCTCATTCTATCTACAGATGCTGTATAGACTGTAGTAGACAATAGAGTTTATCTACTGTTTCTCATTCTATCTACAGATGCTGTATAGACTGTAGTAGACAATAGAGTTTATCTACTGTTTCTCATTCTATCTACAGATGCTGTATAGACTGTAGTAGACAATAGAGTTTATCTACTGTTTCTCATTCTATCTACAGATGCTGTATAGACTGTAGTAGACAATAGAGTTTATCTACTGTTTCTCATTCTATCTACAGATGCTGTATAGACTGTAGTAGACAATAGAGTTTATCTACTGTTTCTCATTCTATCTACAGATGCTGTATAGACTGTAGTAGACAATAGAGTTTATCTACTGTTTCTCATTCTATCTACAGATGCTGTATAGACTGTAGTAGACAATAGAGTTTATCTACTGTTTCTCATTCTATCTACAGATGCTGTATAGACTGTAGTAGACAATAGAGTTTATCTACTGTTTCTCATTCTATCTACAGATGCTGTATAGACTGTAGTAGACAATAGAGTTTATCTACTGTTTCTCATTCTATCTACAGATGCTGTATAGACTGTAGTAGACAATAGAGTTTATCTACTGTTTCTCATTCTATCTACAGATGCTGTATAGACTGTAGTAGACAATAGAGTTTATCTACTGTTTCTCATTCTATCTACAGATGCTGTATAGACTGTAGTAGACAATAGAGTTTATCTACTGTTTCTCATTCTATCTACAGATGCTGTATAGACTGTAGTAGACAATAGAGTTTATCTACTGTTTCTCATTCTATCTACAGATGCTGTATAGACTGTAGTAGACAATAGAGTTTATCTACTGTTTCTCATTCTATCTACAGATGCTGTATAGACTGTAGTAGACAATAGAGTTTATCTACTGTTTCTCATTCTATCTACAGATGCTGTATAGACTGTAGTAGACAATAGAGTTTATCTACTGTTTCTCATTCTATCTACAGATGCTGTATAGACTGTAGTAGACAATAGAGTTTATCTACTGTTTCTCATTCTATCTACAGATGCTGTATAGACTGTAGTAGACAATAGAGTTTATCTACTGTTTCTCATTCTATCTACAGATGCTGTATAGACTGTAGTAGACAATAGAGTTTATCTACTGTTTCTCATTCTATCTACAGATGCTGTATAGACTGTAGTAGACAATAGAGTTTATCTACTGTTTCTCATTCTATCTACAGATGCTGTATAGACTGTAGTAGACAATAGAGTTTATCTACTGTTTCTCATTCTATCTACAGATGCTGTATAGACTGTAGTAGACAATAGAGTTTATCTACTGTTTCTCATTCTATCTACAGATGCTGTATAGACTGTAGTAGACAATAGAGTTTATCTACTGTTTCTCATTCTATCTACAGATGCTGTATAGACTGTAGTAGACAATAGAGTTTATCTACTGTTTCTCATTCTATCTACAGATGCTGTATAGACTGTAGTAGACAATAGAGTTTATCTACTGTTTCTCATTCTATCTACAGATGCTGTATAGACTGTAGTAGACAATAGAGTTTATCTACTGTTTCTCATTCTATCTACAGATGCTGTATAGACTGTAGTAGACAATAGAGTTTATCTACTGTTTCTCATTCTATCTACAGATGCTGTATAGACTGTAGTAGACAATAGAGTTTATCTACTGTTTCTCATTCTATCTACAGATGCTGTATAGACTGTAGTAGACAATAGAGTTTATCTACTGTTTCTCATTCTATCTACAGATGCTGTATAGACTGTAGTAGACAATAGAGTTTATCTACTGTTTCTCATTCTATCTACAGATGCTGTATAGACTGTAGTAGACAATAGAGTTTATCTACTGTTTCTCATTCTATCTACAGATGCTGTATAGACTGTAGTAGACAATAGAGTTTATCTACTGTTTCTCATTCTATCTACAGATGCTGTATAGACTGTAGTAGACAATAGAGTTTATCTACTGTTTCTCATTCTATCTACAGATGCTGTATAGACTGTAGTAGACAATAGAGTTTATCTACTGTTTCTCATTCTATCTACAGATGCTGTATAGACTGTAGTAGACAATAGAGTTTATCTACTGTTTCTCATTCTATCTACAGATGCTGTATAGACTGTAGTAGACAATAGAGTTTATCTACTGTTTCTCATTCTATCTACAGATGCTGTATAGACTGTAGTAGACAATAGAGTTTATCTACTGTTTCTCATTCTATCTACAGATGCTGTATAGACTGTAGTAGACAATAGAGTTTATCTACTGTTTCTCATTCTATCTACAGATGCTGTATAGACTGTAGTAGACAATAGAGTTTATCTACTGTTTCTCATTCTATCTACAGATGCTGTATAGACTGTAGTAGACAATAGAGTTTATCTACTGTTTCTCATTCTATCTACAGATGCTGTATAGACTGTAGTAGACAATAGAGTTTATCTACTGTTTCTCATTCTATCTACAGATGCTGTATAGACTGTAGTAGACAATAGAGTTTATCTACTGTTTCTCATTCTATCTACAGATGCTGTATAGACTGTAGTAGACAATAGAGTTTATCTACTGTTTCTCATTCTATCTACAGATGCTGTATAGACTGTAGTAGACAATAGAGTTTATCTACTGTTTCTCATTCTATCTACAGATGCTGTATAGACTGTAGTAGACAATAGAGTTTATCTACTGTTTCTCATTCTATCTACAGATGCTGTATAGACTGTAGTAGACAATAGAGTTTATCTACTGTTTCTCATTCTATCTACAGATGCTGTATAGACTGTAGTAGACAATAGAGTTTATCTACTGTTTCTCATTCTATCTACAGATGCTGTATAGACTGTAGTAGACAATAGAGTTTATCTACTGTTTCTCATTCTATCTACAGATGCTGTATAGACTGTAGTAGACAATAGAGTTTATCTACTGTTTCTCATTCTATCTACAGATGCTGTATAGACTGTAGTAGACAATAGAGTTTATCTACTGTTTCTCATTCTATCTACAGATGCTGTATAGACTGTAGTAGACAATAGAGTTTATCTACTGTTTCTCATTCTATCTACAGATGCTGTATAGACTGTAGTAGACAATAGAGTTTATCTACTGTTTCTCATTCTATCTACAGATGCTGTATAGACTGTAGTAGACAATAGAGTTTATCTACTGTTTCTCATTCTATCTACAGATGCTGTATAGACTGTAGTAGACAATAGAGTTTATCTACTGTTTCTCATTCTATCTACAGATGCTGTATAGACTGTAGTAGACAATAGAGTTTATCTACTGTTTCTCATTCTATCTACAGATGCTGTATAGACTGTAGTAGACAATAGAGTTTATCTACTGTTTCTCATTCTATCTACAGATGCTGTATAGACTGTAGTAGACAATAGAGTTTATCTACTGTTTCTCATTCTATCTACAGATGCTGTATAGACTGTAGTAGACAATAGAGTTTATCTACTGTTTCTCATTCTATCTACAGATGCTGTATAGACTGTAGTAGACAATAGAGTTTATCTACTGTTTCTCATTCTATCTACAGATGCTGTATAGACTGTAGTAGACAATAGAGTTTATCTACTGTTTCTCATTCTATCTACAGATGCTGTATAGACTGTAGTAGACAATAGAGTTTATCTACTGTTTCTCATTCTATCTACAGATGCTGTATAGACTGTAGTAGACAATAGAGTTTATCTACTGTTTCTCATTCTATCTACAGATGCTGTATAGACTGTAGTAGACAATAGAGTTTATCTACTGTTTCTCATTCTATCTACAGATGCTGTATAGACTGTAGTAGACAATAGAGTTTATCTACTGTTTCTCATTCTATCTACAGATGCTGTATAGACTGTAGTAGACAATAGAGTTTATCTACTGTTTCTCATTCTATCTACAGATGCTGTATAGACTGTAGTAGACAATAGAGTTTATCTACTGTTTCTCATTCTATCTACAGATGCTGTATAGACTGTAGTAGACAATAGAGTTTATCTACTGTTTCTCATTCTATCTACAGATGCTGTATAGACTGTAGTAGACAATAGAGTTTATCTACTGTTTCTCATTCTATCTACAGATGCTGTATAGACTGTAGTAGACAATAGAGTTTATCTACTGTTTCTCATTCTATCTACAGATGCTGTATAGACTGTAGTAGACAATAGAGTTTATCTACTGTTTCTCATTCTATCTACAGATGCTGTATAGACTGTAGTAGACAATAGAGTTTATCTACTGTTTCTCATTCTATCTACAGATGCTGTATAGACTGTAGTAGACAATAGAGTTTATCTACTGTTTCTCATTCTATCTACAGATGCTGTATAGACTGTAGTAGACAATAGAGTTTATCTACTGTTTCTCATTCTATCTACAGATGCTGTATAGACTGTAGTAGACAATAGAGTTTATCTACTGTTTCTCATTCTATCTACAGATGCTGTATAGACTGTAGTAGACAATAGAGTTTATCTACTGTTTCTCATTCTATCTACAGATGCTGTATAGACTGTAGTAGACAATAGAGTTTATCTACTGTTTCTCATTCTATCTACAGATGCTGTATAGACTGTAGTAGACAATAGAGTTTATCTACTGTTTCTCATTCTATCTACAGATGCTGTATAGACTGTAGTAGACAATAGAGTTTATCTACTGTTTCTCATTCTATCTACAGATGCTGTATAGACTGTAGTAGACAATAGAGTTTATCTACTGTTTCTCATTCTATCTACAGATGCTGTATAGACTGTAGTAGACAATAGAGTTTATCTACTGTTTCTCATTCTATCTACAGATGCTGTATAGACTGTAGTAGACAATAGAGTTTATCTACTGTTTCTCATTCTATCTACAGATGCTGTATAGACTGTAGTAGACAATAGAGTTTATCTACTGTTTCTCATTCTATCTACAGATGCTGTATAGACTGTAGTAGACAATAGAGTTTATCTACTGTTTCTCATTCTATCTACAGATGCTGTATAGACTGTAGTAGACAATAGAGTTTATCTACTGTTTCTCATTCTATCTACAGATGCTGTATAGACTGTAGTAGACAATAGAGTTTATCTACTGTTTCTCATTCTATCTACAGATGCTGTATAGACTGTAGTAGACAATAGAGTTTATCTACTGTTTCTCATTCTATCTACAGATGCTGTATAGACTGTAGTAGACAATAGAGTTTATCTACTGTTTCTCATTCTATCTACAGATGCTGTATAGACTGTAGTAGACAATAGAGTTTATCTACTGTTTCTCATTCTATCTACAGATGCTGTATAGACTGTAGTAGACAATAGAGTTTATCTACTGTTTCTCATTCTATCTACAGATGCTGTATAGACTGTAGTAGACAATAGAGTTTATCTACTGTTTCTCATTCTATCTACAGATGCTGTATAGACTGTAGTAGACAATAGAGTTTATCTACTGTTTCTCATTCTATCTACAGATGCTGTATAGACTGTAGTAGACAATAGAGTTTATCTACTGTTTCTCATTCTATCTACAGATGCTGTATAGACTGTAGTAGACAATAGAGTTTATCTACTGTTTCTCATTCTATCTACAGATGCTGTATAGACTGTAGTAGACAATAGAGTTTATCTACTGTTTCTCATTCTATCTACAGATGCTGTATAGACTGTAGTAGACAATAGAGTTTATCTACTGTTTCTCATTCTATCTACAGATGCTGTATAGACTGTAGTAGACAATAGAGTTTATCTACTGTTTCTCATTCTATCTACAGATGCTGTATAGACTGTAGTAGACAATAGAGTTTATCTACTGTTTCTCATTCTATCTACAGATGCTGTATAGACTGTAGTAGACAATAGAGTTTATCTACTGTTTCTCATTCTATCTACAGATGCTGTATAGACTGTAGTAGACAATAGAGTTTATCTACTGTTTCTCATTCTATCTACAGATGCTGTATAGACTGTAGTAGACAATAGAGTTTATCTACTGTTTCTCATTCTATCTACAGATGCTGTATAGACTGTAGTAGACAATAGAGTTTATCTACTGTTTCTCATTCTATCTACAGATGCTGTATAGACTGTAGTAGACAATAGAGTTTATCTACTGTTTCTCATTCTATCTACAGATGCTGTATAGACTGTAGTAGACAATAGAGTTTATCTACTGTTTCTCATTCTATCTACAGATGCTGTATAGACTGTAGTAGACAATAGAGTTTATCTACTGTTTCTCATTCTATCTACAGATGCTGTATAGACTGTAGTAGACAATAGAGTTTATCTACTGTTTCTCATTCTATCTACAGATGCTGTATAGACTGTAGTAGACAATAGAGTTTATCTACTGTTTCTCATTCTATCTACAGATGCTGTATAGACTGTAGTAGACAATAGAGTTTATCTACTGTTTCTCATTCTATCTACAGATGCTGTATAGACTGTAGTAGACAATAGAGTTTATCTACTGTTTCTCATTCTATCTACAGATGCTGTATAGACTGTAGTAGACAATAGAGTTTATCTACTGTTTCTCATTCTATCTACAGATGCTGTATAGACTGTAGTAGACAATAGAGTTTATCTACTGTTTCTCATTCTATCTACAGATGCTGTATAGACTGTAGTAGACAATAGAGTTTATCTACTGTTTCTCATTCTATCTACAGATGCTGTATAGACTGTAGTAGACAATAGAGTTTATCTACTGTTTCTCATTCTATCTACAGATGCTGTATAGACTGTAGTAGACAATAGAGTTTATCTACTGTTTCTCATTCTATCTACAGATGCTGTATAGACTGTAGTAGACAATAGAGTTTATCTACTGTTTCTCATTCTATCTACAGATGCTGTATAGACTGTAGTAGACAATAGAGTTTATCTACTGTTTCTCATTCTATCTACAGATGCTGTATAGACTGTAGTAGACAATAGAGTTTATCTACTGTTTCTCATTCTATCTACAGATGCTGTATAGACTGTAGTAGACAATAGAGTTTATCTACTGTTTCTCATTCTATCTACAGATGCTGTATAGACTGTAGTAGACAATAGAGTTTATCTACTGTTTCTCATTCTATCTACAGATGCTGTATAGACTGTAGTAGACAATAGAGTTTATCTACTGTTTCTCATTCTATCTACAGATGCTGTATAGACTGTAGTAGACAATAGAGTTTATCTACTGTTTCTCATTCTATCTACAGATGCTGTATAGACTGTAGTAGACAATAGAGTTTATCTACTGTTTCTCATTCTATCTACAGATGCTGTATAGACTGTAGTAGACAATAGAGTTTATCTACTGTTTCTCATTCTATCTACAGATGCTGTATAGACTGTAGTAGACAATAGAGTTTATCTACTGTTTCTCATTCTATCTACAGATGCTGTATAGACTGTAGTAGACAATAGAGTTTATCTACTGTTTCTCATTCTATCTACAGATGCTGTATAGACTGTAGTAGACAATAGAGTTTATCTACTGTTTCTCATTCTATCTACAGATGCTGTATAGACTGTAGTAGACAATAGAGTTTATCTACTGTTTCTCATTCTATCTACAGATGCTGTATAGACTGTAGTAGACAATAGAGTTTATCTACTGTTTCTCATTCTATCTACAGATGCTGTATAGACTGTAGTAGACAATAGAGTTTATCTACTGTTTCTCATTCTATCTACAGATGCTGTATAGACTGTAGTAGACAATAGAGTTTATCTACTGTTTCTCATTCTATCTACAGATGCTGTATAGACTGTAGTAGACAATAGAGTTTATCTACTGTTTCTCATTCTATCTACAGATGCTGTATAGACTGTAGTAGACAATAGAGTTTATCTACTGTTTCTCATTCTATCTACAGATGCTGTATAGCTGTAGTAGACAATAGAGTTTATCTACTGTTTCTCATTCTATCTACAGATGCTGTATAGCTGTAGTAGACAATAGAGTTTATCTACTGTTTCTCATTCTATCTACAGATGCTGTATAGTCTGTAGTAGACAATAGAATTTATCTACTGTTTCTCATTCTATGTAGTAGACAATAGAGTTTATCTACTGTTTCTCATTCTATCTACAGATGCTGTATAGACTGTAGTAGACAATAGAGTTTATCTACTGTTTCTCATTCTATCTACAGATGCTGTATAGACTGTAGTAGACAATAGAGTTTATCTACTGTTTCTCATTCTATCTACAGATGCTGTATAGACTGTAGTAGACAATAGAGTTATCTACTGTTTCTCATTCTATCTACAGATGCTGTATAGTCTGTAGTAGACAATAGAGTTTATCTACTGTTTCTCATTCTATCTACAGATGCTGTATAGACTGTAGTAGACAATAGAGTTTATCTACTGTTTCTCATTCTATCTACAGATGCTGTATAGACTGTAGTAGACAATAGAGTTTATCTACTGTTTCTCATTCTATCTACAGATGCTGTATAGACTGTAGTAGACAATAGAGTTTATCTACTGTTTCTCATTCTATCTACAGATGCTGTATAGACTGTAGTAGACAATAGAGTTTATCTACTGTTTCTCATTCTATCTACAGATGCTGTATAGACTGTAGTAGACAATAGAGTTTATCTACTGTTTCTCATTCTATCTACAGATGCCACAAACAATTAACGCTTCCCCCCCCCCCAGCCAACTCAAAGCCTGACCCTATAGTAGTCATTTAGCTGTCCCAGTAACAGTTGTCGCTCCTCATCAGGCAGGAAGCTGGCCCAAGCGGCATTGTAATTCGCCTTAACCAACTCCCATGGCGGCAGCCCGACCTGCTCAGCGCACAGTCGGTATTCCTCAGCCAGCCACTGGCCAGTGAAGGTTGGATCGTCCGAGTTAATAGAATAGCTGGCCCGATCGCTGGCGAACCGGTGCACCGGATGGTGCGGCCAGTCGGACAGCACGGCTCCCGTCAGGCGGCTGGACAGTGGGCACACCTCCAGGTGCACCCGACGCTGCAAGATCTGCTGATAGACAGCCGGATCGTCCAGACAGTGATAGCCGTGCCCGATCCGTTCGGCGTTCATCTTGTCCAGCGCCTCGCTGACCAGAGCCGAGCCGGAGTTCTCGCCCGCGTGAACTGTCCTGTGCAGCCCGGCGGCGGAGGCCTGACGAAAGAGTTCTATCAGCTTCGGCGCGGTGCCGCCGGCTAGCTCGTCGGCTCGATCGTCGCCGGCGAGGTCAACGCCGACAACGCCGTGAGTTGAGTAGGCTTTGGCCAGGGTCAGCGTCTCCGAGCTGCCGTCTGCGCCAGAGGGGAGTGTATAGGCTGTTTATTGAAGGACGGCTTGTACTTTGGTAAAGTTAGTGAGAACAGGGAGATCTCAGCACATTTAAATGTATTTAAGCGACATTGTCACACAACCGGCGAGAGGCATTACTGCTAATTCCGCCCCCGACTCCCCTGAGCAGGCGACACAGGATACGTACGCAGTCATACGCACAGGCACTCACACAGGAGTGTACAGCAGCCCAGACTTTATTTATCGTTAGGCATGTACACTTGCCAAACCGAGATTCCAATTTAGACCCAAATTACGGCGTAATGTGACTGCACTTGGAATCGAGCCTTGATTCTGCTCGAAAGTGGCCATTTTGAGCCAAGCAATTGCTTTAATTTATTAAGCAGAATCCGACTGTTCCCATAATTGTAGCCTCAGGGAACGCACTTTTGTGTTGAAGCGATTGATTTATTATAACCTAACATCTAGCCGGCGCTTCTTAGTTCGATAACTTTATTCGTGTGTTTGTTGCTAAGTAAGGTTACTTAGATAGAAATTACTCGTAGTACGGGTCTGTTGCAAAAATTTCCGGAAGGTGTTATTTGAGAACGGCAAGAATAGCCAAGAGTTAAACGCGAGAGACCCACTCAAGAATCTCCTGGGAAGCTACCTGGATCATTCCTCAGAGCGCACAGGATAGCCCGAACTTTGACTCCGTGTCGAGCCGACCCAACCTCGAAGCCTTCTAGCACGGCTCTGAGCACGCCCTCGGCCGACAGCTCAGAGTTGGCGAACAGGCTCGGGCAGAAACGACTCTCAACGTAGCAGACACCGTTGCTGGCACAATCGGCCACGAAGTCCTGCGCCAACTGACCGATAGCTTCGCGATCGCCGGCCGCAAACTCCACCAGCTGGGGAAAATAGGCGAGAAATTCAGCCAATGATGATGGCGATTTTCGGCGCAGAAATTCGGCAAAAGCCTCCGGCGTGTCGGCCGGCGCTTTGAGCCCGCGACGCCGGGCTACTTGGAGCACCGTGGCCGGTCGGAGGGCGCCCTCCAGGTGGCAGTGCAGCTCCACGCGGTGCAAACTTTGCCGCTGAATCTCTTCAACATCGCGGGACATTGTAGGATTTCAGTGTTCTGACCGGAGACCCTGTGCTATAGAACACCCAGCTAAAACACGCTGGTGCCGCCATGCAAGCCTAATTATATTTGAAGACCAAGCGTGTAGTATACTCACACTGTACACTCCTTCCCAGCTGTAGAGCGGAGATGAAGAGCACTGTACTCTCCCTAGTAATTAGAGAAGGTTTAGAGAAGGGTGTGTAACTCTCAGTAAATTTGATAAGGCCAAATCTAAGGCAGAGCATTGGCACTGCACTTTTAGCAGTTTTTTATCTGCACAGCAAAATAGCGGCCAAAGAGAAGCATAGAAGCAAGAGAACAAAGCATATAACTGACAAGAGAACGCTTTGAGGTTTTTACAATCAGCAACATGTTTAAGTTCCCCCCTGAAACTTTCCTCAGATCTCAGACCCAAGTGACGCCATTCACACCACGCCCGCGGCTCTCGTCTCAACAACCTGTTGGGTGATGCAATTTGCGAGGCCCCCTGCTTAGGCTGGTGATGAGAGAGTGGAGAGTTTTGGCTAGAGTTGGATCGTTGCCAGCGGTTTTGGGGATAGAAATAGAAACTAAAATTTTGTTTAATCGTACAGTATAAAAATGAAGTGACTTTTTCAGCCTAGCGTGCTTTTGAGTCGCCCGTTTTGAATGAGTTTAAATTTTCCATAAAATTCATGTAGATTCATGTAGTGGAGAGGCAGATTCATATAGTGGAGAGGCAGATTGATGTAGTGGAGAAGCAGATTCATGTAGTGGAGAGGCAGATACATGTAGTGGAGGGGCAGATTCATGTAGTGGAGGGCAGATTCATGTAGTGGAGAGGCAGATTCATGTAGTGGAGGGGCAGATTCATGTAGTGGAGGGGCAGATTCATGTAGTGGAGAGGCAGATTCATGTAGTGGAGAGGCAGATTCATGTAGTGGAGAGGCAGATTCATGTAGTGGAGAGGCAGATTCATGTAGTGGAGAGGCAGATTCACAAAGTGGAGAGGCAGATTCATGTAGTGGAGAGGCAGATTCACAAAGTGGAGAGGCAGATTCATGTAGTGGAGAGGCAGATTCATGTAGTGGAGAGGCAGATTCATGTAGTGGAGAGGCAGATTCATGTAGTGGAGAGGCAGATTCACAAAGTGGAGAGGCAGATTCATGTAGTGGAGAGGCAGATTCACAAAGTGGAGAGGCAGATTCATGTAGTGGAGAGGCAGATTCATGTAGTGGAGAGGCAGATTCATGTAGTGGAGAGGCAGATTCATGTAGTGGAGAGGCAGATTCATGTAGTGGAGAGGCAGATTCACAAAGTGGAAAGGCAGATTCATGTAGTGGAGAGGCAGATTCATGTAGTGGAGAAGCAGATTCATGTAGTGGAGAAGCAGATTCACAAAGTGGAGAGGCAGATTCATGTAGTGGAGAAGCAGATTCATGTAGTGGAGAGGCAGATTCATGTAGTGGAGAGGCAGATTCATGTAGTGGAGAGGCAGATTCATCTAGTGGAGAGGCAGATTCATGTAGTGGAGAGGCAGATTCATGTAGTGGAGAGGCAGATTCATCTAGTGGAGAGGCAGATTCATGTAGTGGAGAGGCAGATTCACAAAGTGGAGAGGCAGATTCATGTAGTGGAGAGGCAGATTCATGTAGTGGAGAGGCAGATTCATGTAGTGGAGAGGCAGATTCATGTAGTGGAGAGGCAGATTCATGTAGTGGAGAGGCAGATTCACAAAGTGGAAAGGCAGATTCATGTAGTGGAGAGGCAGATTCATGTAGTGGAGAAGCAGATTCACAAAGTGGAGAGGCAGATTCATGTAGTGGAGAAGCAGATTCATGTAGTGGAGAAGCAGATTCATGTAGTGGAGAGGCAGATTCATGTAGTGGAGAGGCAGATTCATGTAGTGGAGAGGCAGATTCATCTAGTGGAGAGGCAGATTCATGTAGTGGAGAGGCAGATTCACAAAGTGGAGAGGCAGATTCACAAAGTGGAGAGGCAGATTCATGTAGTGGAGAAGCAGATTCATGTAGTGGAGAGGCAGATTCACAAAGTGGAGAGGCAGATTCATGTAGTGGAGAGGCAGATTCATGTAGTGGAGAGGCAGATTCATGTAGTGGAGAAGCAGATTCATGTAGTGGAGAAGCAGATTCATGTAGTGGAGAAGCAGATTCATGTAGTGGAGAGGCATATTCCCAGAGATTAAACAGAATAACGTTAGTTTGGTAGATGTGACAAAGAACCCAAGCTAACTAAACCTTGAAAAACAAACTTTAGAGTAAAAAAATCATTGCAAAAATTAATAAGAGAGAAAATATTTTTATTTCTCGCAAAATTAAAATCCGACTGCATGAGACGGGCAATTAATGATTGAACAGTACATTTTAGTGCAAACACTTTGCTAGCACCTAGAAAATTGAGGCGAATAAAATGAGCAATTAATTTTGTTGCAAAATCTCAAAACAGAAGTAAATTCAGTAAAAATTGCAAGAAATATTCATATTGCCAAAATTGGGAAAAATCAAGCATGTGAACTTACTAAAGTCACTAAAACTGATATGAGCGATTCTAATAAGGGATAATCCGGGAATAATCTTATAGAGATAATCTGGGACAATTCTCATGGGGATAATCTGGGAGATTCTCATGAAGATAATCTGGAAGATTCTCATTGAGATAATCTGGGAAGATTCTCATGGGGATAATCTGGGAGATTCTCATAAAGATAATCTGGGAAGATTCTCATTGAGATAATCTGGGACAATTCTCATGGGGATAATCTGGAAAGATTCTCATGGAGATAATCTGGGAAGATTCTCATGGAGATAATCTGGGAAGATTCTCATGGGGATAATCTGGAAAGATTCTCATGGGGATAATCTGGAAAGATTCTCATAGGGATAATCTGGAAAGATTCTCATGGAGATAATCTGGGAAGATTCTCATGGGGATAATCTGGGCAGATTCTGATGGGGATAATCTGGAAAGATTCTCATAGGGATAATCTGGGAAGATTTTCATGGGGATAATCTGGAAAGATTCTCATGGGGATAATCTGGAAAGATTCTCATGGGGATAATCTGGAAAGATTCTCATAGGGATAATCTGGAAAGATTCTCATGGAGATAATCTGGAAAGATTCTCATGGGGATAATCTGGGAAGATTTTCATGGGATAATCTGGGAAGATTTTCATGGGATAATCTGGGACGATTCTCATGGGGATAATCTGGAAAGATTCTCATGGAGATAATCTGGGACGATTCTCATGAGGATAATCTGGGACGATTCTCATGGGGATAATCTGGAAAGATTCTCATGGGGATAATCTGGAAAGATTCTCATAGGGATAATCTGGAAAGATTCTCATAGGGATAATCTGGAAAGATTCTCATGGAGATAATCTGGAAAGATTCTCATGGGGATAATCTGGGAAGATTTTCATGGGATAATCTGGGAAGATTTTCATGGGATAATCTGGGACGATTCTCATGGGGATAATCTGGAAAGATTCTCATGGAGATAATCTGGGACGATTCTCATGAGGATAATCTGGGACGATTCTCATGGGGATAATCTGGAAAGATTCTCATGGGGATAATCTGGAAAGATTCTCATAGGGATAATCTGGGAAGATACTCATGGGGATAATCTGGAAAGATTATCATGGGGATAATCTGGAAAGATTCTCATAGGGATAATCTGGAAAGATTCTCATGGAGATAATCTGGGCAGATTCTCATGGGGATAATCTGGAAAGATTCTCATAGGGATAATCTGGGAAGATTTTCATGGGATAATCTGGGACGATTCTCATGGTGATAATCTGGGACGATTCTCATGGGGATAATCTGGAAAGATTCTCATGGAGATAATCTGGGACGATTCTCATGAGGATAATCTGGGACGATTCTCATGGGGATAATCTGGAAAGATTCTCATGGGGATAATCTGGGAAGATTCTCAAGGGATAATCTGGAAAGATTATCATAGGGATAATCTGGGAAGATTCTCATAGGGATAATCTGGGACGATTCTTATGGGGATGATCTAGGACGATTCTCATGGGGATAATCTAGGACGATTCTCATAGGGATAATCTGGGACGATTCTCATAGGAATATATGGACGATAAAGAGCAGTATATGGGACGATTCTCAGAAGGATCACCTGGGAAGATTCTCATGGTCTCATTCTCATGCAAAGCAATCAACTTGATTTGACTATGCAAGTTCAGTTTCGGTTCTCGAGGTGCCCAGAAGAGCCAGTTAAGCAGAGGCGCACTCAGCCGCTCTCGCAGATCGCACCGTCAGCGGAGGCGAAGTTCAAACAGGCCGAGTTGATGCAGTAGCGCTCACCAGTCGGCTGCGGCCCGTCCTGGAACACGTGGCCGAGGTGGGCGCCGCAGGAGCGGCACAGAACTTCAACGCGCGGCCGGCCAGGGATGCTGTCGTCCGGATGGCGAACGATTCTCGCCTCGGCGTCATCCGCTTTGAAAAATGCCGGCCAGCCGCAGCCGGAGTTGTACTTGTACTCAGAGCTGAAGGGGTGAGCAGGGTGGCCGGTTAGTTACTTTATGAGTGTGAGTGAGTGAGTGAGTGAGTGAGTGAGTGAGTGAGTGAGTCAGTCATTGTCAGTCAGTCAGTCAGTCAGTCAGTCAGTCAGACATTGTCAGTCAGTCAGTCAGTCAGTCAGTCAGTCAGTCAGTCAGTCAGTCGGTCAGTCATTAATCAGTCAGTCAGTCAGTCAGTCGGTCAGTCATTAATCAGTCAGTCAGTCAGTCAGTCAGTCAGTCAGTCAGTCATTAATCAGTCAGTCAGTCAGTCAGTCAGTCAGTCAGTCAGTCAGTCAGTCAGTCAGTCAGTCAGTCAGTCAGTCAGTCAGTCAGTCAGTCAGTCAGTCAGTCAGTCAGTCAGTCATTGGGTAAGTCAGTGAGTCAGTCAGTGATCGGGTAAGTCTTTGCTAGCAGTAAGGGAAGGGCTGTCACAAATCAAGGCAGGTCGACAGTCAACTCAGCCAGCGAGAAAGTGAGCATTTATACCTACTCATTCCACTGACTCTTAAGTCCTTGAGTATAAGCATATGCAGGCGTATACTCTGACATGGTGTATGGCAGCCTAAACCTTCTCACTATCAGGCATTATGCACTTTGTTCTGTACTTACCAGTACAGAAGCTGGACAATGTGAACAAATTACTTACAAAACAAGTTAAACTGTTACTACCAAGAAAATTAACCACTAGAAGCATTATAAAACGATCTGGCATGTAGGTAAGGTAGTAAAAAAGCTATGACATTATAAACATACCGAAATAGTGAGTCTTGCAGCAAACACACGAATAAGTGCCATCTTTGAAGAATTTATCAAACTTTCCAGTGAAAGGAGCCTCAGTTCCTTTCTCACGTGTGACATGATATTGCTCAGTGTGAGTACTTGCTTCCAGTCACTATCTGACTTGACAGTGGTCTTGTCAACAGTAGTCATATTTTTATAATTTAGCTAAATATCTGTAAGAGAAACAATTTGAATTCAAAGCAAGCAAGTAAATTATTGAAGACAAGGTTTTATACAAAATTACTAAAAAACAGTTTGAACTTTCCAATATAGTTATTTTAAGTGGAATCTTAGATCCCAAACTATTAGAAATAATATAACTTGGCATTATTATAAAAATTTATGCTCACATAATAGTGCTGAAATTGAAATCAGATACTTACTCCCATTTTGCGAAAAGCTGGACTGCTTATCATTTGTGGTCTTTATATTCATATGGGTAAAGCTGCCTACTTAAAAATTAAATTTTAAATCTTAAATTTTAAAAATAATTAGTCTACTTATTTTTCTTTAATTGATCACATAGATACCAACAAACCATTAAGCTTTCAAAAATCATTAAAAAATTATGCTTGTAATTATGGAATAATGCAAGTTACATTTTGATAAAGTATGATATAATCTTTATAATAAATATAATGTCTAAATAAATTAGGTACATTATGGGCAATATGCCTTGGAAAATGTACTTTTCATAAAAAATCTACCATCTTGCTTTAACTGCTGTTTATCAAAGCATCTCCTACATAGAGAATACTAAGTCAGTCAACAAACTTATCTTTTAGAATACTCACTCATATTTATCTCTTAGAATATTCAAATTATAGGCCTGAAAAACTCTTTAAAATTCTTAATTAAAACTTATCTAGCTACAAGCTTAAGATCCTTGAGGCTCTGGCATTAAAGCTCAGTCTCCCACTTTCAACATGCAAATTCAACATTATGCTATCATTAGCCATGTTCTCTGTTTTTAATTAATTTTTTGAAAGAGAAAACATAGATATGATACTATACTGTTTTTAACTTTTTATTCTTTTTATTTATTCTCATTTTTGCTGGTTCAACTTTGGGACAATCATCAATTTTGTCTATCCTTATATCCAGTATTTGGAGTGACATAGTGCAACTTTTTGCACCTGCTTAAAAATTTTGCGCCTCAGTTTCTAGAGGTTCATATATAGGTATTGTATGTACAACTAGAAAAAAGCCACCACTTGAATATTCTACTTTTTATGTGCTATAAAAATGAAAAAAGCACAAAGAAAAGCAAATACAAATTTTCCTTTCCATGAAATTTTAATTTGAAATTTTTGGCTGTTTTTTGTTTGGTTGTCTTGTATTTTCACACAAAATGAAGTCACAAAGTAGAAACACAA
>NIVC01002305.1:0-12500 GCA_002269645.1 Macrostomum lignano
TAATACGAGGATAATGGGTTTACATGTACAGTAGTTAAGGAAATCTATAAACAGAATTGGAACACAGTATTTTAACACTCACTTGTGACATTTGACAAATCTAGATAGCAGATAGCTCACACGAGATCGAATCATTAAATTTGAACTTTGAAGTCCGCGCTCGTCCAAAAAAGACATCTGCAGGTAGGGTGAATTGATAAATTTATGTGTTTCTGAAAGCAATAATTAACACCCAAGGTAGCCTCCGAGGTAACTCACCAATACTTCCGGCACAAACTGAGTATTGTGTACGAAAAATTTCTCGTATCGTACGACAGTTTCAAAATAGCGCAACGTCACTAAAGGATGCTGACAGCGGGACACCTGGCTAGTGACTAAGCTCACTAGCATGCCGGTGAAGAGGGCCGGCTGCTCCGCGCCTTCGCTGCTGAGGCCGCCACTGCCGGCAACGAAATGATCGCCAGATTTGCTTGGCTGCGGAAGAGGAGCGAGGATTTTGGGAGGCTTAGGGGAGACTTTTAAGCTGTTTATGGGAGATTCTGTGGCCTGTTTAGGGGAGATTTTGTGGGCTGTTTAGGGGAGATTCTGTGGCCTGTTTAGGGGAGATTCTGTGGGTTGTTTATGGGAGATTGTGGGTTGTTAATGGGATTCTATGGGACTGTTTAGGGGAGATTCTGTGGCCTGTTTAGGGAAGGTTCTGTGGCCTGTTTAGGGGAGATTCTGTGGGCTGTTTAGGGGAGATTCTATGGCCTGTTTAGGGAAGATTCTGTGGCCCGTTTAGATTAGAAGATATTCTATAAGGGATATAAGGGAGACAGAAAAAAACATCGTATAGATTACCGCAGAAATTCTCCCAACAGGTGCAACAAATAGACGGCCACTTCAGTTTGGGCCGGACTAACAGACTGCCATCTGGGCAGTAGGTGAGCAACGAACTCAGAGCAGATTGTCAGCACTAGAGGCCCGTCTAAGGCTACCAGATTGCCGAATAGTACTTTAAGATCGCGCCTGTACTCATCGAACATGGCCTCCTCTTCGCCGGGCGACTCGGCATCATAGGATTCGTCCAGCTGCAGCTTGGAGATCACCGTGCCGAGCAGCTGGCGCACCCAGCCGGCTTCGTTGCCGCTGCTGCTGCCCGCTGAACCGCCGGCTCCGCCATCGCCGCCGCCGCTGCCGTTGCGGCCGGCGCCGTTGTTGCCACGAAGCGACTTTAATAGGCCGACGTATTCTTGGCAGAATTCCAGCACCGAGTGGGACACGTCATCGTCTTCATTGCCTGTTGTGTAGGATTATCCTTGCATTGGTTAATGCGCATTAAACTATATTAACAGTTCGGAGCATACGAGACAGACAGACAGATAGACAGACAGACAGTCAGACAGACAGCCAGACACACAGACAGCCAGACAGACAGCCAGACAGCCAGACACACAGACAGCCAGACAGACAGCCAGACAGACAGCCAGACAGACAGACACACAGACACACACAGACACACACACAGACACACACACAGACACACACACAGACAGCCAGACAGACAGCCAGACAGACAGACACACAGACACACACACAGACACACACACACACACACACACACAGACACACACAGGCAGACCCCAACCTACCCAGCAGGCGGATAGCCAGCGGCAGTTTAGCCTCAATACAGTTGATCAAGCGCTGCCTCTGCTCAGCCTGCTCAGGCTGCAGCTGCTGAGCAGGCGGATACAGCTTCACAAAGCAGCGGACCAGCTGCAGCCCCAGTGCGCCGATTAGCTTGCCCAGACTGGCCAAATAGTCGCCGGATTCCGAGTCTGACGGATCCATGAGGCCGGCGCCTCTGAGCAGTTCAGCGTAGGACTCAACTAAGCTGACCTTGGCCTCGGCTGGCATGCCCTTAGCAACTAGGGCGCTCAGACAGGAGCAAACAGATTCGCGACAAAGCGGCTGACCCATCAGCGCCAGGAATACGTCAGCGTAGCGCTGGTTAGCCAGCAAGCCAATATCGATCCAGGACGCGTACAAAGCTACAACATCCAGACAGAGGCAGACTAGGTCAGTTCGAATGCCGCCCGAAGTTAGAATCCAATACCACACGTCGGCTAGTTGAGTCTGATGCGCGGCATTGGCTTGCACTATACTATTAGGCGCTAGGAAACAGGTCTCGCGCATTCGATCTTTAATAGCGGCATTGCGCGCGTTCTCCTCCGCCGTGTGCGGAATCTCCCTGTCCACAACGTCGCCATCGATAGTGTGCAAGATGCGCAGGAATAGGTCTACGGCGCTGTTGGGGGTGTGTCGGGGGTTCCTGGATCAGCTCCGTCAGCCAGCTTCATCTACACGATTAATTTCACCAATTCCTTCGGTCTACCTACCCTCTCTAATTTATCTTGAATTGCTCTGCTTTACCTCCCGTCCCTCTGCTTTATCTCCCGTCCCTCTGCTTTATCTCCCGTCCCTCTGCTTTATCTCCCGTTCCTCTGCTTTATCTCCCGTCCCTCTGCTTTATCTCCCATCCCTCTGCTTTATCTCCCGTCCCTCTGCTTTATCTCCCGTCCCTCTGCTTTATCTCCCGTCCCTCTGCTTTATCTCCCGTCCCTCTGCTTTATCTCCCGTCCCTCTGCTTTATCTCCCGTCCCTCTGCTTTATCTCCCGTCCCTCTGCTTTATCTCCCGTCCCTCTGCTTTATCTCCCGTTCCTCTGCTTTGTCTCCCGTTCCTCTGCTTTATCTCCCGTTCCTCTGCTTTATCTCCCGTTCCTCTGCTTTACCTCCCGTTCCTCTGCTTTACCTCCCGTTCCTCTGCTTTATCTCCCGTCCCTCTGCTTTATCTCCCGTCCCTCTGCTTTATCTCCCGTCCCTCTGCTTTATCTCCCGTCCCTCTGCTTTATCTCCCGTCCCTCTGCTTTATCTCCCGTCCCTCTGCTTTATCTCCCGTCCCTCTGCTTTATCTCCCCTCTCTCCGTTTTATCCCTCATCTCCACTTCTTCTCCCTCCTCTCTGCTTCGTCTCCCTCATCTCCACTTCTTCTCCTCCTCTCTGCTTCGTCTCCCTCCTCTCCACTTCTTCTCCCTCCTCTCCACTTCTTCTCCCTCCTCTCCACTTCTTCTCCCTCCTCTCCACTTCTTCTCCCACCTCTCCACTACTTCTCACTCTTCTCCGCTTCATCTCCCTCCTCTCCGCTTCATTTCCCCTTTATCCGCTTAATCTCTACTCCTCTTAATAATCCGCTTTGCTTACGTTCTTATTATACCCGTCTCTTCGCTGTCTCCTGCCATAAATTGCTCACCTATCAGTTAGATTTCACATGATTCAATTATAAATCTCCAAAGCAAGCAATATTTAAAAAGGACGCCAGCGCCAACTAACCGATCGCCGTACACCAGCGTGCCAGTCAGATCTTCAATAAAGGTTGGCCAACGCTGCGGATAATCAACAACAAATGCCAGCGAGTACAGCTGCGCCACTTTATTGCGAACGTAGCTTTTCTCTTCTACGTTGCCGTTGATGAAATTGCCCGACCAGCCGGCCAGGAACTGCCGCACCTGGGCGTGCTGCTCCGGGCCGCTGTTGCACTTGTAGCCTGTGCGCAGGTAGTGCTCGATTACCTGGGTGGGTTACAGTTAGTTAGATAGATATTTCGATAGTCAGACACACAGACAGACAGACAGACAGACAGACAGACAGACAGACAGGCAGACAGACAGACAGACAGGCAGACAGACAGACAGGCAGACAGACAGACAGACAGACAGAGACAGACAGACAGACAGACAGACGGACAGACAGACAGACAGACAGACAGACAGACAGACAGACAGACAGACAGACAGACAGACAGACAAACGGACAGACAGACAGACAGACAGACAGACGGGCAGACAGACAGACAGACAGACAGACAGACAGACAGACAGACGGACAGACAGACAGACAGACAGACAGACAGACAGACGGACAGACAGACAGACAGACAGACAGACAGACAGACGGACAGACAGACAGACAGACAGACAGACAGACAGACAGACAGACAGACAGACAGACAGACAGACAGACAGACAGACAGACAGACGGACAGACAGACAGACAGACAGACAGACAGACAGACAGACAGACAGACAGACAGACAGACAGACAGAAAGACAGACGGACAGACAGAAAGACAGACAGACGGACAGACAGACAGACAGACAGACAGACAGACGGACAGACAGACAGACAGACAGACAGACAGACAGACAGACAGACGGACAGACAGACAGACAGACAGACGGACGGACAGACAGACAGACAGACAGGCAGACAGACAGACAGGCAGCCAGAAAGTCAGACACAGCCAGACAGCAGCGCACTAGGGCCTCACCTGCAAGCAGAAGTACTTAACATTGTCGTCAAGGCCGGCAACCAGACCCCGGCCGCTCTGTCCCTCAGCTGAGCCGGACTCCAACAGTAATCTAGCGCAGAGTAGCCAACCATCGGGTCGCGAGCGAAGCTCTTCAAAATACACCGTGGCCTTGTGCCGCTCCGATTGGCTGGCATCCAGGCGCAGGCCGGCTAGCAGATTCCAGTCGAGCGAGTCGCCATTGCTACCGCCGCTATCCATAGTCCAGCTTGTATAATATCGGTACGGGTGCACCTGCAGCCTCTCTGATTGGTACAGAGCTTATCAGCGCTGTGCTGTGTGATTCACTGGTTTTTTCCTTTTCACGCGTAAGCCAGAAATCGTTTGTCAAGTCTGAAAGTTGAAATGGATTTCATTTATCAGTAATTTGAAAAGTCGATTAATCCAGATTAGAAACGCATTGATCTATATGAAAAACGCATTGATCTATATGAAAAATGCATTGATCTATATGAGAAATCGATTATTTTAAATTAGAAATTGATTAGCTTTTTTGAGAAACTTATTAATATATAAGATATATGTAATGTATTAATCTTTATGAGAAATTAATTAAGCTATATAATATATTGATTAATCTATATGAGAAATTAGTTAATCTATATGAGAAATTAGTTAATCTATATGAGAAATTAGTTAATCTATATGAGAAATCATGAGAAATTGGCTAAATTATATGAGAAATTGATTAATCTATGAGAAATTTGTTCATCTATATGAGAAATTGGTTAATCTGTATGAGAAATTGGGTAATCTATATGAGAAATTGGGTAATCTGTATGAGAAATTGGGTAATCTATATGAGAAATTATGATAAATAGATTAATCTATATAGGAAACCGATTATTTATGAGACATTGCATATCTATGTATTGATAATAAATAACATAAAAACATACACGTAATATAATCGCATTAACTGACGCAATATATTTCAATTCAATTCTTACAGACTATTTCGCGCACCCAGAAGTAACAATAATGCCCGCAAGTGCCTATGACGAGCACAAGGCTGATATGACCTGCCGGGGACATCGGGTTGCACATAGGACAATACAATACATAGCTTTCATTTCTTCCCCAGCTTCAACAAAATTAATAACAAAAACAAGTACTTTTAAAATTTATTGCAAGCATCGTAAAGCAGGAGAACAGAACAAAATAAGAGACAAACGCAACAGAAAAGAAACACTAAAAAGGACAAAAAATTGTGAAAGAACTAAACTTGTTTAGTAGAACAAAATAATTATAAGACGGAAAGTAATTCAATATTATAAACTTAGTAAAAATGACAATGTGACAGTCGATCTTGAGCCACAGAAAATTAATTCAATTCAATTCACACAATCCACACCCCAATTAACACCAAACTCTAAGGCCCAAATTGTACACGCCAAAGGGCTGTTGTACACCCCGTGGGAGCGTGTGTATTGAGTGCTTTCCAGCATACTAGTATCCGCCGGGCTGTTGTACACCCCGTGGGAGCGTGTGTATTGAGTGCCTTCCAGCATACTAGTATCCGCCGGGCTGTTGTACACCCCGTGGGAGCGTGTGTATTGAGTGCTTTCCAGCATACTAGTATCCGCCGGGCTGTTGTACACCCCGTGGGAGCGTGTATATTGAGTGCCTTCCAGCATACTAGTATCCGCCGGGCTGTTGTACACCCCGTGGGAGCGTGTGTATTGAGTGCCTTCCAGCATACTAGTATCCGCCGGGCTGTTGTACACCCCGTGGGAGCGTGTGTATTGAGTGCTTTCCAGCATACTAGTATCCGCCGGGCTGTTGTACACCCCGTGGGAGCGTGTGTACTGAGTGCTTTCCAGCATACTAGTATCCACCGAAGGCGTTGCGCCAATATCGGAATCGGTAAAGGAAATGAGTAAACTAAAATAAAATTGCCATTAACAGAAATATTGAATAGTAAAAAACTAATATATGACTTACGCGTACATATATAGTATAAACTTAAAAGTGGAAATAAAAGAGAGACATATACAAAAGAAGCAATTCAAGCTAATCAATGATATTCCACGAAGATCATAATTGCGCTCATTAACAAACGATGATACCGGAGGAAAATAAAAAAATTAAACAATGCAAATTGTGACAATACAACAATATCGAGCAGTTTAAATCATTTTGGTGTATCCGTGCCTGTTAATTAAACATACTACTATACACGCATATAGAGCTACTCATTATGCAAATATACGAGCAGGCAATAAAAAAGAACTTAAAAACGCACGATGCACTACTATTCATTAATTTTACCACTAAAAGTAGCACGGATAGAATTTTATTTTTAAAAAGTACTTTGTGCGCCTTAATAAAATTAACCAATATTGTCTCCGAGACCAATTTAAAAAAAACACGCGTGACTAGAACAAAAGATTTATGCGCAAAAGAAAGCTAATAAATTTTGCGGAAGAATATCAAATTTAAAGCGGCGATTAACTTGTATTATAGTAAAATAAATAATACAACGCAGTCGAATGATGCTACTAACTAAAGAGTTTCTCAGTAGACGCACAGAAAAATCGATAATTTTTTAATGCTCTTCAAAAATGGGTCAATATTTTGGGTGAACTTGTGCGTATAAGTTAAATACGATTTCGCACACATTAAAATTGTCATTTTGATTAGAAACAAACACGCTTAACTAATTACAAAGCTGGTATTGCCCAAAATTTCCTCATCCTCAGACTGGCAGTCGTCGCAGATGCCGCGTATGTCAGCGCCGTCGGTTCCAACGTGGCCGCATCGTTCCGGCATCATCAGTTTGAGCAGGGGACGATTGCCGCTGCCAGTGCCCCGCTTGCCGAACGCTCCTGTGTAGGGATACTGAGGGAATTTGAGATGGGGCGGGATGCAGCTGCGAGTATTCATGTAGCTATTCTCGATGACTTGGGGATAGATATTAAACTGGGAGGATCTGTGGGGCTGTCCCAGCAACTGAAGATCTGGGAGGCTGGCCCAGCAACTGAGGATCTGGGAGGCTGGCCCAGCAACTGAGGATCTGGGAGGCTGGCCCAGCAACTGAAGATCTGGGAGGCTGGCCCAGCAACTGAGGATCTGGGAGGCTGTCCCAGCAACTGAAGATCTGGGAGGCTGGCCCAGCAACTGAGGATCTGGGAGGCTGGCCCAGCAACTGAGGATCTGGGAGGCTGGCCCAGCAGCTGAGGATCTGGGAGGCTGGCCCAGCAGCTGAGGATCTGGGAGGCTGGCCCGGCAACTGAGGATCTGGGAGGCTGGCCCAGCAGCTGAGGATCTGGGAGGCTGGCCCAGCAACTGAGGATCTGTGGGGCTGTCCCAGCAACTGAAGATCTGGGAGGCTGGCCCAGCTACTGATCTGGGAGGCTGGCCCAGCAACTAAGGATCTGGGAGGCTGGCTCAGCAACTGAGGATCTGGGAGGCTGGCGGTGGTGGCCCAGAGCTGCGAAGATGGTAACAGTTGAAATGCAAGAGCAATAAGATGCATGATGCACTAATAGCATATTGTGCAGAACATCTACATGCATACAACACAGAAATATATAAATGCAGTCACGCTAGTACTTTCACACTACTATATGCATAAATATGAAAGTATATAGTGCATCTAAATGCATGCATTAGTTACAGGGGGCAAATAGGAACTATCTGCTAAAAGCTTTAGTTTAAAAAACCTTAATTCCAAAGAGTAGTGCCATACACAACATGGAGATAAAAACAAGACCAAATACAGAAATACATTCAAGAATGTACCTGTGATATTGTGAAGCAGAAAAACTTGGTAGTTTAAAAAATCAGTCCAAAGTTTAGAAAGGTATATAAATACGAGCTATTCAATTATAGCAAGAAAAACCGGTAATAGACTGCTTCGTTTTAACTCCGACTTGGAGTACAGGAGGTCCTTTGAACCTGCGCGTGACAAGCAAATGTAAGATAGACAATAAATCATGGCTTACATATGGCATTGGCGTTATGGGAAATTGCGAACGACGGAAGTATTATCATATTGATAATTCAAAATCTAGGAATTAGGAGAGAATTTTTTGCATAGTGGATTCTACTAGTGGCTTAGGAGAGATTCTATTGGCGATTTAGGGGAGATTCTATCAGCGATTTAGGGGATTCTGTTGGCGATTTAGAGGAGGTTCTATCAGCGATTTAGGGGATTCTGTTGGCGATTTAGGGGAGATTCTGTTGGCGGTTTAGGGGAGATTTTATTGGCGGTTTAGGGGAGATTTTATTGGCGGTTTAGGGGAGATTTTATTGGCGATTGAGGGGAGATTCTATTGGCGGTTTAGGGGAGATCCTATTGGCGATTTAGGGGAGATTCTATTGGCGGTTTAGGGGAGATTCTATTGGCGATTTAGGGGATATCCTATTGGCGATTTAGGGGAGATTCTATTGGCGGTTTAGGGGAGATTCTACGGGAGAAGATACACGCAGTATACACGCGGACAAGCCGTAGGTAAAACAATCAGGCTCAACTCACATTCAAAGAATTATTGCTTCTCTTTAACTCAGAGAACGAGTCGCGCTGTGACTTTCGACACACGGTTCTAACAAAGATGCCAAATACTTGCAATAGATTTTTGCCGATACAGAAGTCGCACAATACGCAGGCTAGCACTAGAAGCCAGCTAGTAATTAACAATATAGCGTTCAGCGCTTGCAACAATCTAATTGGCCAATTACGCGAATTGCTTTGATGGTCGCCGTCGCCGCTAGTAGGCTGAGATTGCGACACCCAGGACAGCACCAGTAGCAATAGGCCTAGGCAGAGCAGGCCAAGGTTTAATAGAGAGTACAGGCGATACAGGTGCAACTGCGGGCAGGTATGAAACAATAAGCGAAGGATACTACTAAGAGTAGCAATCGTTGAAAACGTTAGTAATAGCATTTTAAAATTAAAAATGGTTACTTACCAAGCGCTGCAACGATGTCTTTGAATACCAAAGAGCGAAAATACTGGAGATTATCATCTGCAATTTCAAGCAATTATTCAAATTAATCAATATTACAATATAATAGAAAATTCTGGAAACGGAAAAAATTGACAGGCAACATTACTAACGTTTATAGCTTTACACTATACTGCAGCAGACAATTCAGTATTTTTTTTATTTTATACAGACAACCTACACCGACACACTTGAAATCTACATCGGCACATCTCAAACCTACACCGACACATCTCAAACCTACACCGACACACTTGAAATCTACATCGGCACATCTCAAACCTACACCGACATATCTCGAACCTACACCGACACATCTCAAATCTACACTGACACATCTCAAATCTACACTGACACATCTCAAACCTACACCGACACATCTCAAACCTACAGACACATCTCAAACCTACAGACACATCTCAAACCTACACCGACACATCCCAAGCTTACACTGACACATCTCAAACCTAAACCGACACATCTCGAACCTACACCGACACACTTGAAATCTACATCGGCACATCTCAAACCTACAGACACATCCCAAGCTTACACTGACACATCTCAAACCTACACCGACACATCTCGAACCTACACCGACACACTTGAAATCTACATCGGCACATCTCAAACCTACAGACACATCTCAAACCTACACTGACACATCTCAAACCTACAGACACATCTCAAACCTACACTGACACATCTCAAACCTACACTGACACATCTCAAACCTACAGACACATCTCAAACCTACACTGACACATCTCAAACCTACACTGACACATCTCAAACCTACACTGACACATCTCAAACCTACACTGACACATCTCAAACCTACACTGACACATCTCAAACCTACAGACACATCTCAAACCTACACTGACACATCTCAAACCTACACTGACACATCTCAAACCTACACTGACACATCTCAAACCTACAGACACATCTCAAACCTACACCGACACATCTCAAACCTACACTGACACATCTCAAACCTACACTGACACATCTCAAACCTACACTGACACATCTCAAACCTACACTGACACATCTCAAACCTACACTGACACATCTCAAACCTACAGACACATCTCAAACCTACAGACACATCTCAAACCTACACTGACACATCTCAAACCTACAGACACATCTCAAACCTACAGACACATTTCAAACCTACACCGACACTGTCACGGACATACCTACAATCCACAGGTAGGATACCCACAAGCCTACAAAAGCCAGCACTTCCCCGCGCCAACGACTCACCGATATTGAGCACCAGAGAGGAAAGCCAAACCCCGCAGTGACATCAAACGGTTGAGCCTGTTCAGTCTCTTTAAACATCGAGCTGGTGCTAAACGCGGTGGAAGAAGCGTTATTACGATCGCTAGCCCTATTAGCGCAAGATCTATATAGGGCATCCGATAGGCCAATCACGCAGCCAACTAAGCCCAGCACTAGCTGAGCCCAGCCCAGCAGCAATGGTACGCGCGAATTAGTTCTAGCGCTAACCACCTCTAATAGACTGTCGGCGTCTCCGTCTCGACCGCTTCTATTACTACTTCTGGCGTTAATAGTAGTAGCATTAGCATTACTAGCATTATTACTAATCGGGGTAGCAGTATTATCTAATTGAACTGACGGCCTGACAGCGGTTGTAGGCGCAGACGAAAACGCTGCATTACTATTGCTATGATTACTATTAGTAATATTATTATTAGCTATCCGATTTGAGGCAACCGCAGGAATGGCAACAATGGAATCGTCAGAAACAATTTCAGGTTCGCTCCGTGTGTGATAGCCGGCGACTTGACTAGGCATCATTTCTCAACTGAGCAATGGATGATGGATTGCTGGGTGGAAGCTGACAGGCCACTATGCATTCATTGCCAACAATGGCTGATGTTATCAATCAAATACGAAGACGAAGTGGCATGCAAGACCAAGAGTTAAAATACGGTTATTTTTTATTTTAAACGTAAAACTAACAAAATAACTACATGTGTAAATACACAGTCCAACATAGAGACATCCAAATCCTATATAGAATTCAGTTTCAGCTAAGATTCTCAATCACAGGTAAGAGATTACCAATCACAGGTAAGAGATTCTCAATCACAGGTAAAAGATTTCCAATCACAGGCAAGAGATTTCCAATCACAGGTAAGAGATTACCAATCACAGGTAAGAGATTACCAATCACAGGTAAGAGATTCTCAATCACAGGTGAGAGATTCCCAATCAGAAGTAGGAGATTCCCAATCAAAGGTAAGAGATTCCCAATCACAGGTGAGAGATTTACAATCACAGGTGAGAGATTCCTAATCACAGGTAAGATATTACCAATGACAGGTAAGAGGTAAGAAAACCCAAATCTCAGGTGGGAGAACCCCAATCTCAGGTGTGAGAACCCCAATCTCAGGTGAGAGAACCCCAATCCCAGGTGAGAGAACCCCAATCCCAGGTGAGAGAACCCCAATCCTAGGTGAGAGAACCCCAATCCCAGGTGAGAGAACCCCAATCTCAGGTGAGAGAACCTCAATCTCAGGCGAGAGAACCCCAATCTGAGGTAAGAGAACCCCAATCCCAGGTGAGAGAAACCCAATCTGAGGTGAGAGAACCCCAATCCCAGGTGTGAGAACCCCAATCCCAGGTGTGAGAACCCCAATCCCAGGTGTGAGAACCCCAATCCCAGGTATGAGAACCCCAATCCCAGGTGTGAGAACCCCAATCCCAGGTGTGAGAACCCCAATCCCAGGTGTGAGAACCCCAATCCCAGATGTGAGAACCCCAATTTCAGGTGAGAGAACCCCAATCCCAGGTGAGAGAACCTAGATAACAATGTTTCGTAAAAGCCTATTGTACCAAATCATAAAATAATTCGAAAAGACAACGAAGTCAGAAAATGACACCATACAGAGCATAAAGTTTATTTTATAGAGCCATTGATTGTCATCTGCCTACTAAAAAATGACTTGAATAATAAAAAGGCCTACAAATATTCGTAAATTGTTAAATGAAAAAGCACCATTAATCAGTGATCATAAACAGACTAAATATTCTAATATTCAGATTTCAAGTCACAGAGCGAATGCACAAACGAATGCACTGTAGCGATAGATACTACTAGATACTA
>NIVC01002305.1:17500-50000 GCA_002269645.1 Macrostomum lignano
CCATATACCTGTGATCTATCCCAAATGCCTCATTTATAAATTCCTAAGCAAGCACTCAATTATTCCATCCAACTTACCGGCAATATCCCAAAGCTGCAGCCTGACCTTGGTTCGCTCGTCCCAATCCAACACTTTCAATGCAAAATCCACTCCAATAGTTGCTTTATAATTTTGCGAGAAAAAATTATGAACGTAGCGTTTCACTATGGAAGTCTTGCCAGTGCCCAAGTCCCCGATGACGAGGATCTTGTACAGGTGCTCCTTCTTCGTTACGACCGCCTGAAGAATACAATTGATAGACAATTATACGATACATATTATACAGAAATTTAGGGAACGTAAATTGAATTCTGTGACAAAGCTCTAAACTACTTAAAGTAGGATAAATAGCCGGATATTAAAAGCTCATTTAACGATGCAAAACGGCTCTAACACAACTCAAGGCGAATCTAACTGTCTAACACAACTGAAAGCGACTCTAGAACGACTCAAAGCGACTCTAAAACGACTCAAAGCGACTCTAAAACGACTCAAAGCGACTCTAAAACGACTCAAAGCGACTCTAAAACGACTCAAAGCGACTCTAACATGACTCAAAGCGACTCTAACATGACTGAAAGCGACTCTAAACGACTCAAAGGGGCTCTAACACGACTCAAAGGGGCTCTAACACGACTCAAAGGGGCTCTAACACGACTCAAAGTGATTCTAACACGATTCAAAGCCACGCTGACATAGCTCAAAGTGAATTCAATACTCTAAATGGATCATTGACAACTATGGAGACCTTAAATCTAGTAGCTATCAATAACTACTCAAAAATTGACAGCTAAATTTAACACATAAATCAGATTTCCGGCTCTAGTTTTGCATATAATAACTATCTATAGACTCATAAGTAAATGATTAACAATGCAAGTACTACATATGCAACTTATTTATTATATATATATATATGTATTCATGTACTAATTATTAATGAAGACAGTGAATATTTTTACCCGTGAAACACAAGCAGAGATTGACAATATTTAACAGAGAAATAAAAAAATATTTCAAGAAACTACTATCATTAATACAGCACAAGGTAACACAAGATTAAATTAGAGAAAAGCAGGAAAGCGTTGTATACGTTAGAGTCTACAAAATTACGAACGTATGCAGGTTACTTCTTAATTAACTCGAAAATATACACAAAAATTCAACAGAAACGAGCTGCTTTCACGCCAAGGACTAAGTTTCTTGTAAAATTTTAGGAGGCTTTTCTTATCGAAAAAAATGCATTACGGAGATGCGAGATTTTAATTTCTTCATCACAGTTGATATGTCATGCCTTACTTATAGCTCTTTCGATATTCATAAAGCTATAATAAAGGTAAGACATGTCAAAAGATAAACATAGGGTCTTCCTCCCTATCAAAAGTAGAAACAATTTTAGTGCTGATAAAATGAAAACATTCTATTTCCGTAATGTACTTTTGCGATAAAACCTGTCTTCTCAAAAGTTTCCAAGAAACACAGTGTCCCGTCCTCCTACTTCTGGCTTCACCAATATACACAGTTGAATATTCCAAGTAATAAAGCGACGCTAAAATTGGCTAACATGATTAATTTTCTGCGAGAATCATTCAATTTCCACTATACACGGCGCTCAGTAACCCGATCGCTAGTGTGAGGAGAAAAAGGAAAAGTTGCTCAATCTTTCTTCCGTCGTTTGCCGAGTAAAGTCTTCGCCAACTGTTGCCCATCAGTTGCGCTGGTTGAGCAGCGTTTCCGGTTCGGCGATGAAGAGGTTGCAGCAGCAGCCTCAGTTTCAGCACCGCCCTCGACAACAGCAGACTTAGCAGCCAATTTCTGCTCTAAAGAAGCAATTCTAGTTTTCAACTGGTTGATAGTCTGCCTACTAGAACGTTCATGAGAGGCCAAATTTAATCTCAACTGTTTAACTGCGGCAGAATTTGAGCACACAGTCGCTTTTAAACTAAGAATCTCGCCAAGCAGTCGTTGAACGCACTGACGATCGTCATTGGCGGCCGCCGCAGCGTCCGGGCCAGCTGTGGCCGAGTTTGAACCAGCGACCGCGCCAGGTGCCGCGGTGGTGGCGGAGGCGGCCGCGGCGGCAGCTAATCGTGACAATTGTCGCTGATCACCAGCTGCGGCCATCAGCGACAGCAACGATGAGGAAGAATGCGAATGCGAGCAGGCAGGCTGGGCAGCTGATGCGGATCCAACTGCCGCATAGACTGGCAGCGAGTGCTGAGAAGCTGCAGCCGCTGCCGCAGCTGCGTCAATTTTAACCAGCGGTTCAATCTGCTCTTCAAAGTGTTCCATAGCCATGCTAGACAGATCGCGCAATTCGTGCAATAATTCGTGCGCTCTAGGCGGCTCTACAGTGGCTCGAACTGTGCGCAATATTCGAAATAATTCGTCCAATACTCGGCCCGGTATGAAGCAGCAGCGGCCAAATTGCATGTGCTTTACGTATGTCATGCCGAGCAGGGACACCTGTGCGATGCCAATTTAAACAGCCATTTTTAATTGCGCCGTTTACCCCAATCTCCTTTGATGGGTGCCGGTGTGAATCCCGCCTCTTCTCCAGTTTCATGTGTGTGTTCCGATTTTTCCCTGTTCCCTGTGTAGGTTCTGCTTTTTCCCTTGTTCCCTGTGTAGGTTCCGCTTTTCACCTGTTCCCTGTGTAGGTTCCGCTTTCCCCCTGTTCCCTGTGTGGGTTCTGCTTTTCCCCCTGTTCCCTGTGTAGGTTCCGATTTTCCCCCTGTTCCCTGTGTAGGTTCCGCTTTCCCCCTGTTCCCTGTGTGGGTTCTGCTTTTCCCCCTGTTCCCTGTGTAGGTTCCGCTTTTTACCCTGTTCCCTGTGTAGGTTCCGATTTTCCCCCTGTTCCCTGTGTGGGTTCTGCTTTTCCCCAGTTCCCTGTGTGGGTTTCGCTTCTTTCCCCTGTTCCCTGTGTAGGTTCCGCTTTTTCCCCCTGTTCCCTGTGTAGGTTCCGCTTTTTACCCTGTTCCCTGTGTAGGTTCCGATTTTCCCCCTGTTCCCTGTGTAGGTTCCGCTTTTCACCCAGTTCCCTGTGTAGGTTCCGCTTTTCACCCTGTTCCCTGTGTAGGTTCCGCTTTCCCCCTGTTCCCTGTGTGGGTTCTGCTTTCCCCCCTGTTCCCTGTGTAGGTTCCGCTTTTCACCCTGTTCCCTGTGTAGGTTCCGATTTTCCCCAGTTCCCTGTGTGGGTTTCGCTTCTTTCTCCATTCTTTCGGACAATCCTATAATAAGAATATTAAACTGAACTTACCCGCGTGTCAACAGCTGACAGAATTTCGCTATGCCTACTAAACGGATGCTGCTTCCTTTCCGACTCGCGCCTAGGCAGCTTGGCTTTAACAAATCGCTGACTATCTTGCAAAGTCCGTTCGAGTTTATAGAAACCGCGATTCAAACGACGCTCGCACAGCTGATTAGCCTGACGAGATACTGGCCGCAGCTGACTAATAGTGGCATAGCTTAGGTAGCTGAAAATCTTGTCTAGCACCAGGTCTGGCAATTCAAACAGACCCATCATTCTATTGCCGCTTGAGTCTGCTGCTTCTAATAATAAACTACTGCTGTCAGCATTGCTGTTGCAGTTGCTTGAGCGCGACTGCATTATTAACTTAATAGCTCTAAAACTGTTTAAGCTCAAATCAGTACTTTTTATTTCTTTGTATGAAATGCATGCATTTTACAAACAAAAGTACATTAGTACTTTAACAGTTTTTTCAATGTTGATAATAAAGATCTTCCTCAAGTTTAATAACTTGGCCATTCATACTAGATTTTTTATTAAAATAGAGTTTGGGTACTATGTTTGAAAATTGAACAAAGTCAAAGTGTGAAATAAACTACCCTTAGATTTTATGGCTTAAACACTGACATAAACATTGACAGTTTTAATATATAGCCAACTGTTGCGCATGTATAGTTGTACTACTACTTACTACTATAATACCCTTTACTACTTATTAGTATTACTAGCAAAAGCAATCTATCTTTCTAAATAGTAACAATGACATAGTAACAATGTCATCATAAACAACTCTTTATTTCATACATATAAAGCATAAATGCAAATGATATAATAATGATTTGATATAATCACATAAATGTTATTATACTATACATACATGTGCAACTTTGGGAATCACCTGGCCGTTTCTATTGGCAACACACACATGTAAGTTGCTATTGGCTGAGAGCGGACATGTGACTACTATTCCGTCCAATAGCAACTTACATGTGTGTGTGTGTGTGTTACCAATAGAAATGGCCGGGTGAATCCCAAGGTTGCGCCCAAGCATAATACTATACATAAATTGGCAAGTTAAGTTGAGTGAGACCAGATGAATATATGTGTACTAATGTCAACTGACAGCTGTGTAGTAGTGGTAGTAGTATATTTTGTAGCTAACTATGGGCATATGGCTATGATTAGGCCTAGTAGAGCCATGATCATTTGAAAACTGAAACTAAGTAAAACTTATTTAATTATGATTAGAATACATGTATATGTTCTATGTGCTCCAGGCTCTTCATATTGCTTGTTCTGGTTCTAGAACCAGAACCAATTAGTAAAGTATAACTTTTTGTCTCCTAAACTAGAGGGATATTAGTGCTTTAAAATTTTGATTATTGTGATTGAATGGCAATAGCCAAGAAGAAAGTGAAAATTTGTGCAAAGTGAGACTGTTAAGGCAATCAAACATTCAACCATGAAGAGGCCATGAAGCCATGTCAGTACAAAGCATGACTGTCAGCCATGAAGAGGCTCTTTGACTGTTTCTAGCAGTCATTGAGACTATTTTGTTATATAACATTGAGACCTGGACCCTGACAGATACCTTAGAGAGGCAGTTGGATGCTGGATCAGCATGTTGATGTATGTTTGATGTTGGATCAAAGTGGGACCTTTGAGGCTTTAACCTAAAGTTGCAGAAACATTTAATTGTAGCAATCATTGTTTAAGTTTAATCATCACTTTTTCAAAATGCTTACAAATGCAACAGGCTTTACATGCACTATACATGGTAAAGTTATCAAATTGCACAAACATAATGTCAGTTAGTATTAATAATTGGAATTAGTTAGATAAGATATAAAAGAATTGAGTTCCATTTTAAGTTTAATTCAATTCAGATACTGGATAGATATAGTATAAGCCCAAGATTGGATTGAATCTTGTCAGCACATTAATGTACAGCACTAATACAATTGCTAATTAGATGATGAGGCATTTTTGTCATAGAAAGGGATTATAGTTACTCTTGCCATTTACCTTTTACTTTGATTTACATTTGGAAACACATTTGGATATTTTGATTTGGATTTGTAATTTGTTTGTACATTCAGTTTCAGTTTCAGAAACTTACAAAAATCTACATTTGGTCTATCACTAGTAGCAACTTTGACTCACTAGCCATGTTATTCATCTTGAGCCACTATACAAAGTGTTGCTATTCAAGTTGCAGGGACTACATAGTTAAGGCCAAAGGCAAATAGTGAGATATCCTAATAGGCTTTGACCAATGCTAGTGCCCTAGACCAAGCTGGGGATATAACTTTTTAAAGGCTATTTTATTTTTGTTAAAAGCATTTTGTTGTTTTTATATGTATCCAATATTTATAAAATGCATTATATTCTTGCTTTCTCTCAGTTTAAAATAATAAAATCTTATTATAACTGTGACACCTTTTTTGTACTAAAAACTCATGTAACTCAACTTGACTTTACTTTTTTCCTAATTTGACAAAGTCAAGTCTCGCCAGCCAATGAAAACCACTTGTGCTTCGCGCTACCCCCCCTCTGCGCTCCTTTATTAAACCCCCGCCTGGCGGCGGGCACTCCTCACTTAGCTGTTCTTGTCTGTCCCTCCTGGTCTGTCCTTGGCCTTGTGTGTGTTTTTGCGTTCTTGTCTGGCTGCCTCGAGCCTCCTTATTTCTCGCCACGGCCCCTCTGTCTGGGCCAGCCTACTCACACGCTTACTTGACTGTCTCATGCCACGGCTGACGCCAACCTCGCCACTGCTCACCTGCCTGCCTACTGCGTCTCACCGCCTTCACTGTGCTCATTGCCACTGCTCCTCACATTACGTCGCCATTGCATCATTCGCCTGTCACTTGACTTCATATCCAAATCATATTCAACCCATTGTTGTAGCCGCCAGTGCCCAGAAAGCTATAGTTTGTGTATTGCCAGTAACAACCGAACCTAATATTGATATTAACAATAAAGACAACTATGGCAGTTCCTGCCTTTATCGCCAAGTGCTCCGCTACAAAATCTGCTTTACAAGAGTTGACTTCAACTTATTTTGAGACTACGACTTACTGCAACGCTTGTTAAAACGGCCCTTTTAAGGGTCACAGCCATAGCCGCTACGCCAATAACGTGACACTACTGTTTACTGTGAAACCATACTGATATGTATAGAACAAAATATAATAAAGGTAAAAGTAAAATTATACAAAACTGCTAAATTCGGCAATGACATGTGGACAAGGCCCCTATATGCCTAATTTTTTGTCCAAGTTCTAGAATTTCTAAGAAACAATACTATCTTCTTCTTCTAGGCCTAGCTTAAAAGTGAACTATATACTACTATTCCCTGTATTTTACAAGTTTTTATTATATATCCATGTCCATACTATGCTGGAAAAATAACTTCACTTTTATTCATCTGGTACCAAATGAATAATAATTACATTATTATTCATCCTCATCCAATACCAATACCAGATGAATAGTCACTGCGTTGCAACAATACTTAAGAATTAGTCTTATGACTCTTATTATTATTCCAAATAGGCTAAGCTTAGCCACAGGTTTTTTGTGGTTGTATAAAGATATTTAGCCCTACCTATGCCTGGGTTTTTTCTAAGGTTGGAAATCCAGTTGCCAGCTGGCCCTTGGGGCTCAAAATCCAGTTGCCAGCTGCCCTTTGGGGCTCAAAATCTAGTTGCCAGCTGGCCTTTGGGGCTCAAAATCCAGTTGCCAGCTGCCCCTTAGGGCTCAAAATCCAGTTGCCAGCTGGCCCTTGGGGCTCAAAATCCAGTTGCCAGCTGCCCCTTGGGGCTCAAAATCCAGTTGCCAGCTAGCCCTTAGGGCTCAAAATCCAGTTGCCAGCTGGCCCTTGGGGCTCAAAATCCAGTTGCCAGCTGGCCCTTGGGGCTCAAAATCTAGTTGCCAGCTGGCCCTTGGGGCTCAAAATCCAGTTGCCAGCTGGCCCTTGGGGCTCAAAATCCAGTTGCCAGCTGGCCCTTGGGGCTCAAAATCCAGTTGCCAGCTGGCCCTTGGGGCTCAAAATCCAATTGCCAGCTGGCCCTTGGGGCTCAAAATCCAGTTGCCAATGGCTATTTTTGGTTGCCCATTGGTATCTAGCCAAATTCTCAAGCGAAGGATAGATATTTCCAACACTACATTCAAAAGCACAAATTTGTTTTCTTAACTCTAAGATTGCTATCTATGGCTATGCTGCAAATAATAACAAGCTATCAATTCTATCATATGATCATATTAGTTACGCTTACAAAATCATTTTTTTAAATTGGCAACTAGCACAGGGAAAATAAAGTTGCCAGATTGGCCTCTGATGCCGCTCTGGGGCCAAAAAACCTTGTATGGCCCAAAAAAACCCTGACCTATGCACAACCTTGGTAGCGAGTCCCGTGAGCTATATACAAGGTAGGAAAAATGGAAAAAATGTAAAAAAGTTGTCAACTTTAAAAATGAATAAAATAAAAACTATACACAGTATAAAGAAGCCACAATATAAACTAAAAAGCTGATAAATGCTACTTTCTGTTTCTGGTGAGTGTCTAATTGTTTAAATTGTGCAAGTGAAAAAAGTTACACTTGGTCAAGCTTTAATACTATTTTGTACTTAATTTATAAAATGAAGCCGAAAAATGGGAAAAACATATGCTTCTAGAAAACTGAAAATCATTGCAAAATTGAAGGACTATAAAACAAGGTAGTGAACAAATGCAAATGGAATATAAACATATTTGACTACAAAAGCATCATTCAAAAGTTCCATCGATCGTTTTTCAAAGGACAAAAACTCAAAAACAAAATTTTGCTGGCCTCTTATAGGGGTACATGAAAAAATTTTCTAATATTTCTCTAAAATCTAAAATTTTCTACCAGAACCAGAACAAGCAATATGCAGAAAATGCCCTGATCGAGATTCGAGCTGATGTAACAGTAAATTCGAATTGCTGCACAAAGCCGGAGCATGACGAAATATTGTGTCCAAGTTCTACCGGTAAATGCTGTATTGACCTTTAAAGCGACATGGCTGATTTCAAACGCAATATTTTATTGTAAAATTATGCATGAGATTTTAAGTTACTATAATGATTAGTCATGACGCAAATATATAATTTAAAGGGTCCTCATGAAGGCATATAAAAATGTAATTAATCGTAAGTTACATTTTACTTTAAAACAAAATTAAAAAACAGTTGTTTAAAAATAGTAGAAGTTTTTTTAAAGTTGAATTAAGCTTTTAACGATTAACTTTCTTTCAAACTTACAAAACAAATTTTAACAGCAACTTTTTTTGCAATAATTTAAAAGAAACATTTCATAGAAAGCAAGGTTTAATTTCAAAACTATAGTCAATAGACTACAAACTATAGACTATAAACTATATAATATCTTACACTATACAACTGAATGTGTCGGTATACTAGATGTCAGGAAAAAATACTTTAACCAAAGCCACCTGAGCACAAGACACTTTTACAGTTTAGGCTATGCTACAAACGAAAACAAAAATAAAAAAAGATTTGCTAGCTATCGAGAAGATCTATAATCTCCCTCCTTAACCGACATGAAAATTATAGAGAACACCATGTGTACCACGCTGTTGCTGACCGTCTTACACCAATTGAATCCCTGGTTACCTTGATACTTTACTTGCTATTCCATCTTGCTACTATGCATCTCTTGCTATTAAGTCCCTACCCCTCTTCGAGTAAACAATACTGGTGCAATCTATCCCGTATTATGCGTTTATTTATGTAAAAATTTTCTTTTTCTAATCGCGCCTTATTTTTATTTAAACACTCTATTTTTGGTTATTTCTTTCTTACATATTTGCTTCAAAAATACCCTTCATATTTAATGCCTAATAATTGCCAGCAATCCTTTCATCTGATTTTTTGTCTGATTAATACATATAAACTTATTTTTATCACCTACAAATTCAAGTGACACCATACTTGTCTTTTAATTCCTTACTTAAATACTTTTTGCTTTGTTTGCCGTTAAAGATTTTTGAAGTTTCGTAGAAAAAAAAATTGGCGCCCTTTCAAATACTATATTATTGTAAAACTCGCCGCACAGATCCCATTCTATTGAAATAATATTAATATTAAATACACTGACATATACTGGCCAAACAGGCTTCTTGGATGAGCCAAATTACTACTACTACTAGTTTTAATGTCAAGTACAATCAGTAGTAAACTTTTAAGCTTAAGGCTGTTAAGCCGTAATGCCTGCACATACCTCACACACTGTCTCTGACTGACTAAAGTCTGATAAAACTGTAAAAATATAAATCTGTAAAATTATATAGTGGCTAATTTTTTCGTTTAGAGTAGTTCCATTCCGGCATTCCTTCTATTAGCATTTACCCCTTTTGCTTTTATGGCATTTTGATGTCCCATCATTTATTGATGTCCACATGTATGCCAGAGTCAGACAGACATGTACTTTCTTCATTGATTCCTTTAACAGCCACCCTCAAATTGTTTTTATAATATCAAATTACCAACAATAGTGTGGAGGGATGTTTTTGCACAATGAAAGCCCGAATTTTTCAAAATTAGTATAGATTAGAAATATATAGTAGGCCTATACAACGATGTATGACAGAGAGAGAAAGAGAGCTGAAACAAAAATGATCTAAAAAGTGTCATGAAGCAAAAAAAGATAATTTTAATAATTTCATGCAAATGATTTAACAATAATATTATTGTTATAATTTTTCCAAACTTTTAGGGGGCTGTAGCCAAGTGGTCTAACGCAAGCTTTGGTATGCCAGCGATCCAGGCTCAATTCCAAGTGCAGTCACATTAATTTAGACTTAGGGCTAAATTGGAATCTTGGCTTGGCTCTGCTCGTGCAATTAATGGCCTTGAGAGCCAACCCCTCAAGGTGCAGTTAAGTGTACATGCCTTGATGATAAAATAAAGTTAGGGCCCCTGTATACTCCTATATGAGTATGTGCTTGAATCCTTGTGTATGTATCTGTATGCTTATATGCCTGCTCAGGGGAGTCGGCAGAATGGCAGTAATGCCTCTTGCCAGTTGTATGCCTATGTTGCTTAAAGTGCACCAGGGTGCATATAACCCCCCTGCCTCTAATAAAAAAATCCTAAACTTTTAAAATAGCAAAATACTTTTGATAGACTTTGCAAAGTTTAAGTTATTGTATAATTACTAAAAATAGAAAATTTTCTAGGAGCAATAATGATAATTTCTTTATAGTGTCTCTTAGTAAATTATGTCAGCTTTGTATTGGCAATTGGCATTGCTTTAGATAGTTGATTTAGCTAAGCATTGTATACTTATTATACAATATTAATATATTGTAATTGTATACTATATTATAATCATTATAATAGATAGAAGTATTAGTATACTATTGCCCATCCTCTCAAAAAATATGCATTTGATATGTACTTACTATCAAAATATATTGATTTGGTAAATCTCTTTATTAAAACTTACCTAGCATTGGGGAGGCAATATAAACAAAATCTGTTGTGTGGCTAAATGTGCTATAGAAAAAAAGCATTATGGGCAAACCTTGGCAAGAAAAAATTCCATGGGCAATTTGCTTGCAGGCAAATCTCCATGGGCAAAATGCACTGCAGGCAAATCTTGGTGGGAAAAGCTCAGTAAGCAAATCTCCTGTGGCTAAATCTTTGCAGACATTTCTTGTACTCCCAAAGTGCTTTGTATAAACACAATTGTCAATAGCTTGATCAAAATTTAGCTCCCATTAAATAAGCATCAGTAGATAAAAAGTTTTGTAGTTTAGACAAATTCAATTGAAAAGGGTATATTTTTATATGGCAGTAAAATAAGGCTTGTGTTATTATAACTTATCTACACTTGTAAGATTCAAGTTTTATAATATATCTGGTCTTCTGATCTTACAAGGTGTTGTAGCCTAATGGTTAGAACATCAGGCTCATAACTAAAAGGTTTGAGGTTTGAATCTTGACCTACATGAAGTATTTTGTGTCCTTGAGCAAAGATACTTAACTCTGCATTGCTTTAGTTCACCTAGTTAAAATGGGTTCCAGCATTAGCTAAAGTAATTGAAGGTGTGACAACCCCCAGTCCTTGGACTGAATAGCCATATGCAGCAATATGCAGGTGGAGCTGTTGGTTGCATGTCTTATCATTAGAGAAGGTGTAATCAACTATTATTTTTATTATTAATACTGATCCTACATATTTCAATTCATGAGTAAAAATGCTTCAAGATTCGAATGCATAGAAGTAGACAGAATTGAACAGGTGACAGAAGATATCTCTAGTCATTAACTGATTATTAATCATAATGCCCAAACGATGGGAAGTATATCCAGGCAAGAGTCAGGTCCTCTTCAGTGGTCGCTGCATCTCGGCCAAGAATCTATCAGTGTTCTACCTCACTCTGGCCCTGATTGTCATCAGTTCGTGCCTATTTTTAGCATTCGACTGCAGGCTGCTAGCTGTGACTCTGTCTCCATCAGTGCCCGTCTTGGCCGCTGTGCAATTCATCTTTGTACTGTGCTGCCTGTTGAGAACTACATTTAGCGATCCCGGAATTATTCCTAGGGGGACGCCAGACGAAGCTGCCTGGATTGAATCTCAGCTGGGTGAGAGCTGGCTGCCTTGAAACTTTTAAGGGGTCAATTTTCTGTTTAGCTGCTGTGGCATTTAACTGTCGAAGTCATGTTTTTATGGGTTAAATAAAACCAATTGGAGACAAGTCGAAGTGAACTTTCGGTAAAAGTATAGAACGATGTAGACACTGTCGATAATTTTCATTAATTTATCACTAAAAGTTGTATCTAGATATATTACTAGTATATAAAAATACAGCAATCGATTAACTAGAAATAGGTTTTTTAGATTTTTCCGTCTCTTTACATAGCTCTTAGAGGATTACGGAAGGTTTAGCATAAACAAAGCTAGATGTTTTATTTGACTAACTAAATCCCTTGCATAAATTGATTTTGTGCAAAGGTGCTTGCTACTTTAGATCAATATGCTGTCTAATTCACGTGTCACATTACTGAATGCTTACCGATCTGTGAAAGTGCTTTGCACGTATCGATGTTTTTCTGCTTATGCCACAATGTAAATTGAACATGTAATTCTTTATTTGCATATTACCCTCGTGTGCTCTGGTCTTTTCTAAATACTATGGCATTCTGTTGCTCGATTCTGTCTGTTTTAAACATTGTTGTGGCGGCTGATCAAAGGGCTAATGAGTGTTGTGGCTGATTAGAGGGCTAATGAGTGTTGCGGCTGATCAGAGGGCTAATGAGTGTTGCGGCTGATCAGAGGGCTAATGAGTGTGACGGAGCTGATCAAAGGGCTAATGAGTGTGACGGAGCTGATCAAAGGGCTAATGAGTGTAACGGAGCTGATCAAAGGGCTAATGAGTGTGACGGAGCTGATCAAAGGGCTAATGAGTGTGACGGAGCTGATCAAAGGGCTAATGAGTGTGACGGAGCTGATCAAAGGGCTAATGAGTGTGACGGAGCTGATCAAAGGGCTAATGAGTGTGACGGAGCTGATCAAAGGGCTAATGAGTGTGACGGAGCTGATCAAAGGGCTAATGAGTGTGACGGAGCTGATCAAAGGGCTAATGAGTGTGACGGAGCTGATCAAAGGGCTAATGAGTGTGACGGAGCTGATCAAAGGGCTAATGAGTGTGACGGAGCTGATCAAAGGGCTAATGAGTGTGACGGAGCTGATCAAAAGTTAAAATGTGGCGAGGCTGATCAATGGGCAGCTTAGAGGTTAGTAATGACACAATCTAGTAATGAAAACTACCCTTAGCGGTGAATGCCGTGTTCTAATTAATACTAATCTAAGTTCAATACTCGCCCCCCCCTCTCCTACCTGCCAGAGGGCCCCCAGGTCGATCGAGACGGCAATTACCGACCGCCTGTACGCCTGAAAGATGTACAGATCAGTGGCAGGGTATTCAAGCTAAAGTACTGCTTCACCTGCAAACTGTGGCGTCCGCCAAGGGCGAGTCACTGCTCAACCTGCGACAATTGCGTGGATAGATTCGATCACCATTGCCCGTGGGTTGGCAACTGCGTTGGCAGGCGGAATTACCGTTATTTTTATCTGTTCCTGATCAGCTTGTCTGTTTATTGCCTATACGTTATGGTGTTCGGCATTGTTAATTTGGTGCTGCGTAAGTTTCTTTCTCGCTTTACAGCTTTGCTGTCAATGCTTGAGAATTTTCTATCATTTAGTAATTACTCAATGCGAGCTCAAATGCAATTTGAATTTAAATTAGGTATTAGTGAATGTTTGGGATCTGAATTTAAATTAAAGATAAAAATAAATTACTGGTGCCACTGATACCAGAAGAACTAGATGGGCCACTCCGCACATTTGCGTGTAAGCTACTCGTACTTTCAGTTCAGTAGCAAGTTAAACGAAGCATTTTAATGTATTTTTAAAGCCAAGGTTTAAAGCCATTTATTGGCGCTCTTATACCCCCTCCTCCCTCTTAAACCTCCAACCGCGCCTTTCCACGCCCCCCCCCACCCCGCCTAATTTTTATTCCCTTCCTCGGAATTCCAGCCTAAAGCTACCATGTACATTTCAGTGGACTGGCTAATGTACATTGCTCAAAATGTCTATGGTAATTTACGTTAAGGCAATGACATTCAAGCAAAGACCGGTCATTGTTTGAAATTGACAATAAAGCAATTTACCGGGATATCATTTAAGAAAACGAAACGAGTCTATGAGCGTAAAATAAAAAAAAAATAGTCTGATTGTAAGTGGGGGCTTCGCCTCCACACCCCCATTCCACATTCCCACTCGGATCCTGATGGACAAATTGACCAATGAAGTTAGCTGGAAGTGAGGAAACATGGTAATGGCCACATGCTATGCCATGGCCATTACCATGAAATCTCACTTCCAGACAACCCCCCATTGTTGCTGAACCAATTAGCAAGCTGTTTACGCCTGCAAGCTTGGGCTTTTAAACTTATCAAAGTCGTTTCAGCTGCCTTTATTTTTATAAAATAGCTTATGTATTCTTCTTTGCTACTGAACTGAAAGTAGAAAGCATATGCCTGAGTGGCCCATCTAGAGTACCTATTCAAATATTTTCAATTTCAGTGTCCAACATGCGCAAAGATTTCCTAATGGCCATGAAGGAGTCGCCTACAAGATATCCTTTGTTACTTAGTTTATGAGTTTTTTTCCTAATCACACTTTTTGTATTGAAGTGAAGTTATCATGATATTTTCCTTAACCCTGGCGCCGCCAACGTTAACTGTGCTCACTATACTAGTTGCATTTTTCTCTATCTGGTCGGTCGTCGGTCTTGGCGGCTTTCACACTATGCTTATCTGCAGGGAGACATCTACTAATGAGGATGTAAGTTATTTTTATTATCTTAATTTTATTATTCTCACTTTCTCTGTTCGCTTGAAATATTAAAATAACTCTGAAATATTTACTGTTGGCTGGAATTTGTAGCACCGTACCCCTTCGTGTAGTTTGATTCCTATTGGCTAGTCGTTATATGGCTTTGGAGTCCCTAAATCGTTTACTATTCACCGGCAGTCTAAATCGATTCCTATTGGCTGGCAGAAATCTAACATTCGGTCCCTTTCACCGATTCCTATTGGCTTGCATCAATCTAATTTTCGGTCCCCTTTACCGATTCCTATTGGCTGGCAGTAATCTAACCTTCTGTCCCCTTCACCGATTCCTATTGGCTTGCAGTAATCTAACCTTCTGTCCCATTCACCGATTCCTATTGGCTTGCAGTAATCTAACCTTCGCGCCCCTTCATCGATTCCTATTGGCTTTCAGTAATCTAACCTTGTCCCCTTACATCGATTCCTATTGGCTTGCAGTAGTATAACTTTCGCCCCCCCCCTTACATCGATTCCTATTGGCTGGCAGTAATCTAGCCTTCGTGTCACTGCATCGATTCCTATTGACTGGCTACTTTATTACTTATTCCATGCTTACAATTCGCAGATCAAAGGCTCTTTTAATCAGCGACGCCACCCGGACCTAATAAATCCATTCGATCAAGGCAACGGCCTAGCAAATTGTTGCTACGTACTATTCGGCCCGGTGACGCCTTCGCTATTAAATTTCAGAGAAGATGAAATCGGACTCGGTTCCAGCATTAGTTTAGTTACTAACAACGGGCGCAACGGTACTGCTTCTGCAGCAGCAGCTAGTACTGCGGTAACAGCAACGCCAGCTGTGCGCTATTCAAATTTAACTCGCAACAATAACGACGCAACTTCTAATAGCGTTGGACACGTTAATAATAGCGTACAGGTGATCAGCGAATCCTTACCTGCACAGCTGCCAGGTGACGGTAATGATGTAATTGTTAAGAATGGCAATGGCACTCCTGCGGATGGAGTCATATCTGGCGGTACTGATACTGTCGGTGGTGAGTCAGTTTGCTTTGGGTTCGAATATTGTGCTCAAAATTTCAAGTTTTATAGCAGTAGTGGGTACCCACAAATGCAAATTAAGATTAGAAGTACTCACAGAAAAAACCCATTTAGAATGCATTTACCAACAGAAATAGCCATTTAGGATAGCATTACCCACAGAAATACCATTTAGGATAGCATTACCCACAGAAATAGCCATTTAGGATAGCATTACCCACAGAAATAGCCATTTAGGATAGCATTACCCACAGAAATAGCCATTTAGGATAGCATTACCCACAGAAATAGCCATTTAGGATAGCATTACCCACAGAAATACCCATTTAGGATAGCATTACCCACAGAAATACCCATTTAGGATAGCATTACCTACAGAAATACCCATTTAGGATAGCATTACCCACAGAAATACCCATTTAGGATAGCATTACCCATTTAGGGTAGCAGTACCTTCAGAAATACCCATTTAGGATAGTAGCAGTACTATTAGGGGTAGCATTATGACCAACTAAGACACCCATTAGGGGTAGGCGGCAGCATTATGACTCACTAAGACACCCCATTAGGGGTAGGCGGTAGCATTATGACCCACTAAGACACCTATTAGGGGTAGGAGGTAGCATTATGGCCCACTAAGACACCCATTAGGGGTAGGAGGTAGCATTATGACCCACTAAGACACCCATTAGGGGTAGGCGGTAGCATTATGACCCACTAAGACACCCATTAGGGGTAGGAGGTAGCATTATGACCCACTAAGACACCCATTAGGGGTAGGAGGTAGCATTATGACCCACTAAGACACCCATTAGGGGTAGGAGGTAGCATTATGACCCACTAAGACACCCATTAGGGGTAGGCGGTAGCATTATGACCCACTAAGACACCCATTAGGGGTAGGAGGTAGCATTATGACCCACTAAGACACCCATTAGGGGTAGGCGGTAGCATTTTGACCCACTAAGACACCCATTAGTGTTAGCACTGCAGTACATTATTGAATATTTATATATTTCTATTTAAAATTGAATTATTATATATTCAACATATATTATTTTGTACTCGTTATATTGTCCTCACAAATTGCCCATCAACCTTGCAGCGCAGAATTCAAACACTCAGTCAGCCTCGTCAGTGCACTGCATTGTCTGACGCAGACTTCTAGCCGGATCGAATGATTTATAATCATACTTTTTGTTGTTTTTCTTGACACTTATGAATATCTCTGTTATAAAACTGGAAAGCTATAGTATTCGTTTTAGTATTATTAATTGATTCTAATTATTATTTTTTTAATTCAAAATATTTTTGCATGTAGAACGGCTTAAGTTGAGTTTTATTTCTTAACATAGCTGATCTGTGCTGGTGGATTTTGACAACCTAAGTTTGTAATAATCTACTCTAAATCAGATTGCTATACTTGTATTTACCATTACTGCGCTTGTAATAAATAATATGCGTTGGAATGCATAATATTAATAATAATAATAGATTCTTTCTTCTTTATTCTCTTAGATCTATCTTTAGGGAGGTAGATCTATTCTCACCCTGTATCTCAGCTGTCTATATGGATCTATTCTCACCCCGTATCTTAGCAATCAATCTATATCTATTCTCACTGTGTCTCAACAATAATCTCTGTTTAGTTTGTACTTGTATATTCTAATAAAAATCCGCCCTTCTCTTAATAAAGTGACTAGCTAGATGACATATGAATGTACATCCGAGTAAACCGGTACTTATGTCTGTAATTAAAGCTTGTTGTTTTTCACACAGTTACTGTGGATCCGAGTGAAATATGATTTAGTCACAATTAATAATTGTTCATTTCTAATTGTCTATCATTCATTTAAACAAATATTTCTATTATAGATGCTGTATAGAAATACCTGTGCGTAAGTCTCTGTTTTACAATGCCAAAGCTATTTGTGTTGGTCTCAAGTTATTCTTTCGTTTTCAAATGCCAAAGACCCCATTCTATGAATGGGTTGGTAATTTTTAACTAGCTCTTGTAGTAATGCATCCAGCCACTGTTTTATATTTGGTTGTCTAAGCGGATTTATTGTTTTATTATTCTCTAAACACGAATTCTCTGGCGGAAACTCACTTTACAATTTACATGGAATTGAGCCAATCAAATTCAAATGGAAATTACCGAGAAGAGTAATACATTTTTATTCTTGCAATAACTACCGTATTAAGCTATTTTGCCAACGAAAAAGTTTCGTAACAAAGAATAATATGATGAGCAATATTTTATGTACCTTCACTGCAATATACTGTTTTTGTATTATTTCAAATTCACCTTAAAACAGCGCATTGATTTGTGTGCTTCTGTAATTATTTAATTTTTGCGCCACTTTTGTTTCAATTATCGTCTATCTGTTTTTTTAATTACTTGAATCTAGACAAAAAAATTACTTTGAATTTTTCTCATTTTATTCTTGATTTACAGTTTTTGCTAATGGCAAAATGACTGCACTCTCTCAGTAATGATTTAGCCTACTGTTTGAAACAGAAAATAGACAGACACAGGGCTGCCCTTAGCAACCATGCAGACTATTTTTACGGTTGCTAAATGTAAATTTCTCTGTCGTTGAAAACGCAGACATTTAGCGTATTGTCTTCAGACTGTTTCATTTTACCAAATAGCTAATGCCAATGGAAATGTTTTTGTATCTATTTTCTTTTTGGGTCATGAACTGTAGCTCGTATGACCCATTGCCGATTGCAATGAAAATTGCGTGCGCAATTATGCTCCGACTGTCAGTGGCAACGAACTGAAAATCGTGCATAGTGCATACTAGCTGGTGAATGTGGCGATAATATTATTAATGATTGCTTTTCGCTGTGAACTATGCGTATTTGTGAGCAGAAATTATACAGCCATAAATCAATTAAATGGGAACTGTAGAAAAAATACATTTGGTTTGTTTTGTTGCAAATGGCTACGTGAATCCTATCATCTTGCAGATGATTTGAAATCAACTAATCCGTTAGACATGAGTGTAGAGTTGCACATTGTGGGCGTTTCTCTGGCTATCAACTTGGAACCTGCGCTGTTGAACAAGCTGATTTATACGTGGTTTTGTTGCCAATGTATAAGAAAGTACGCGGTACGGTTGTACCTGCATGCCTTTATTACAATTTTCACTTGCGAAAAATACTGCAGTATGACCCTGTCAGAAATCTTAAGGTAAAAAACATAGATGAGCATATACATAGAATTTAAAGTATCTTTCACTTCAGTTCAGTGAGTTCAGTGAGTTCAGTTCAGTTCAATCTTTCACTTCAGTGAAAGAAGTTTTTCCATTCCTCACAAGGACGACGCTACGAGCTAAACTTTTATTATCACGAAAAACTTATTCTATTTTATAACATACTTTTATAACAGAAAAACTAGTAGAAAACAGTATATTTATGTTAATTTTGATTTAAAACAAACTTAGTATGTATACGAGCTTTGAGAAAAATAATGCTTTGTTTAAACTACTAAAACTATAGTAATCAAATTTGACATGCTGCTCATTCAATACATTTTTTGTGGACCCATTCGCTATTGCACGGGAGTCGAAGCTACATATGTAATAGTAGCTTATTTTTCAAATAATGTCTAGAATTTCTTCCACTTACGGAAAGCAAGCGAATGACAGATCAGTTAAGTCTGCTTCCAAGATGTATGGAGGTAAGAAAAATACAAATATGCTGGTTACCGCGTTTGCTGCCCATTTACTACAACATTTAGATTAGATTTTGGATCATTGATTAGTGGGATGCATCGAAGCTATAGAGTAAAAGTATATTTATTTGGAGCTGCTGTCTCCAGTTTTTAGTCTCAGTTGTGTTTGATAATAATAATGAGTAAATTTAATTTCCCTTTGAAAGTTAAACAGTGTACAGTGAAAGTTTTTAAGTGAGCTTTAAAAATTGTTAATTATTTTATTTTTGTGTAGTAAAAATGAATTTTCCATTAATATCAAGTTTTTTATGTGATTTTCTCATAATTTTTTTACTGAACAAAAACATTTCTTTTGAATTTTATACTTTTTGCTGTGTTAAATTCCAGTTGAACTCCCTAGAAAACTGCAAAAAGGTGCAGAAGCAACAAAATATTTAGCGCAGAATGTTTAGCCCATGATTTTTCTATTTTTGTTATTTTAGGAAACTACTTGACTGACAGTGGAAAATCTTTGACTCTCTCTGGCGAGCAACAGCTGAGAGGCTCCCAACAATTGACTAAGTCTGGAAAAAGGTATAAATGAATGTATTTCTTTGGTCTAATTCTAAGAATCTAGTTCTTTATTTCAGAATAACCATGTTAAATTCCGCATTTGATTTTCAATTTTAGCACAAAATCTTCATTCGCCGATTCGATTCGAACCAGCACTGGCGCCCTTGAACAAGAGTATATCAAGTCACTCCAGCAACAAGTCTATCTGCTGGAATTGGAAAACAATCATCTATATCCTTCTTAATTGAAATTTCTATATTTTCTTTCATTTATAATTTATCAGACATTTTCATTTTAATGCTGCAAGAAAGCCTAAGATATTAAATAGCTAGGTTTATTAATTTTTGCTTCCTTGACCATTAACTTTTTTAGTAATCCTTTGTGTCAACAAATTTAATAAAATTGATTTAACCATTTCATCCATACATGTATTAAGAAACTCTGACTCTAACCAATAATCTAAATGAATAAGAAGTCAAAACTATAAATGTATATCGTTTATTTTATTTTCCCTTTGTTTCCAAGAAACAAATCAATCGGTTAAGATTTTCCTTGACGCAGCATTCTCCATAAAATTTGCCCCGACTGATACGCGGTCACAGGCTGTGAAAGCCACTGAGCTTCACCCGACGATGGCTGCCGAGGCGGAGAAAATGTTGCGCGAATTGAAAGCTCTGCAAGCCAAGGTCGACGCGCTTCAATTGGAGAATTTTCGAAAAGAAGGCGCCGCTGAAGTCCTTCACCAAAAGGTGCGTAAATAAAAACTAAAGGCGCCCGACACCGTAAACAAATGTGGGTATTAGTCATTGGTTCGTGAGCGTTCCCCAAATTAGGATGAAAGTGCTTGGTAAATATAAATTGTTACACCACTGTTAAAATGGTGTCTCTTCCGGATGATCCAAAATTAAACGTAGTTATTAAACGTAAGCCGCCAAAATCCCAACCAACTCTCAGGTGAACGGACTCACCCAGAAGCTGGCCCAGTACGAGGCCAGCCACAGCGAGGAGCGGGAACGATTCGACAAGGACAGCGCCGAAGCCCGCCGGGAGAGGGACATGTACCAGAGAGACGTGGGCCGACTGCAGATGCGACTCGGCGAGCTGCAAGAAGACTTCGATCACAAGCTGTCCGATCTGAAAGCGTCCGAGACTAAAGTGGCCACATTAAGAGGTGAGCAACTTTATATCCATTTTCGCCCATCTGCTTGTACAATCTTGACCAAAGTCATACTGATTGATACGTGACCCGCATGGGGCAGAGCAGTTCAGCGCCTTGTCAAGCGACTGTCCCCCAGTATGAGTGCCTGCGGCGCCAAGTATGAGTGCCTGCGGCGCCAAGTATGAGTGCCTGCGGCGCCAAGATGAGTGCCTGCGGCGCCAAGATGAGTGCCTGCGGCGCCAAGATGAGTGCCTGCGGCGCCAAGTATGAGTGCCTTCAGCGCCTAAAAGAGTACCAGCGGCGCCAAATGAGCGCTGACAACACACCGATGCTGGAAATAATGTACATGTAAATGTATAATTCTTGGCTTGTCCCCCACCACCATAAAATCCAAGGCGACATCCCTGCTGGCCACATTACTATCGCAGATTACCCGCAGCCTAGTGCATGACTCATACTTCTATTTTTATTCTCCATTGCGATGCAATTTGCTCAGATTCCGAAAGCAACTCAAAGGCTCAAAGTACCATCAATTTTATCAGCGGTAATGTTGACTATTTATTCATTTATTTATTGCCACACATTTTTGTTTATCCTGTTGTAAGCACGTGAAAAAATGTTTTGCTATACATTTTTTGTTGTTGTTGTATCTAACAATTACGACTCTACCTATAGTATACAGAAATCCCACGAAATAGACGTGTAGTTGTTATTTCCTATTTGGTGAAGGTAAAATGATCCAGAAAAATTTATTATTTGTTTAAACTATTTGTGTTAATTATCTCTATATCTATACACAATGACTTACATTGGTGTCTATCATTTGTTATACTGCACTTAAACCTCTTATTTGCCTTTCGTAGCTTTTATCCTTTTAAATGTATACCCGAAATTTATAGTGTTTTTTGGAACTACTGCTATTATTGTAGTAGGCTTCTATTGTATGTTACTGTATTTTTGTTTGTAAACGGGGTGCTAGCTTAGCGCTGAACACCTCTGCCTATAGGATCTCCGAATCCTGGTGGGTGAAACTAGCAGGGTACCAACTTCTGGGGCCTTCCAGGTGGCCCTTTATGATCACCAGCCTTCCAGGGGGTCGATTTACAATTGCTGTCAGCACAAGTCAGATCACCCAGCACAATGGCAGCTCTAAGCAGCTAGGAGTGCAATCATCTTCCTGAAGTATGAGAAGCTCAGCCAAAAACGCAAAATCATCAGGCAGGCCGCCCCCAGGACACACTAGCACCCTCCGGGTACACCCACGATCTTAATGAGACCGGCCGTACTGAACATCATGTACACTTCGGACTGCTATGGATGTTTAATTTATGTAATAACTTGCAACGTTTGTTTTTACTATAGCTGACGTGGAATAGAGACCCAGAAACAGCCATGTTTTACTGTTAACAATTACCAGTTATCTTATTCAGTAGCCATATATCATTCTGAGCTGACCGTTCAACCATCTCACTCAAGGCCAGCTCGAGGCGGCTCTGGACAAACTGGCTGCGGCGGACTCGGCACTGACCGAGGAGCGAGCTCAAACTGCTCGGCTTGAGGCTCGAGTCCGAGTACTCGAAGTCGAACTAGCTAGCACCAATACGAAAGGTTTGGAACGAAATATTCGCGAACTACGAGACGAGAATTTGGCTTTAAAAGAACGACTCCGCCGGGAGCAGAGTAAAGCTCACGAAGAGACGCTTCTGCGCAGCAAGACGTTTGAAGAGACGTCGGCCCTGGTGAAGCAGAATGCCGCTTTGGAGCAGAAAGTGGTGGAGCTGGAGCGCCAGATTGAGGCGGAAAGGGACAAGTCGCATCAGTGGGCGGGACACGCGAGTGTCGAATCCGATGAGCTGGTGCGGCTCAGAGAGCGAGAAAAGACGCTTGAATATCAGGTTTGTAGCCTGTCTGAGTTCTGATTGGACGAAAAGCTCAAGTATGTAATTGGGGGAAGAGTTTGGGGTGGGTGGAGCAAGCTGATTGGGGGAAGGAGTTTGGGGTGAGTGGAGCCAGCTGATTGGGGGAAGGAGTTTGGGGTGGGTGGAGCCAGCTGATTGGGGGAAGGAGTTTGGGGTGGGTGGAGCCAGCTGATTGGGGGAAGGAGTTTGGGGTGGGTGGAGCCAGCTGATTGGGGGAAGGAGTTTGGGGTGGGTGGAGCCAGCTGATTGGGGAGGAGGTTCAGGGTGGTGGGTGAGAGCCCGCTCTAATTGAGGGAAAGGGCTTGGGGTGGGTTTCAGCCAACTAAGGATAATACTAAAGCTGTTGACTTGGCTTTATCTTTCACATTTTTGCATTTACAACAACAAATTTTTGCGTTAAGCTTACTAAAAGTAGTGCGTACTGTAAAGCGCATCGTTAGTATAACCTTCAAACGATATTTACTATTCAGGTGTCCAGCGGTGTAGAAGAGGTGGCCAAGCTGCGTCTAAAAGTGCAACAGCTCACCCAGCAACTCAACGAAGCTTCCGAGACCAAGGACGCCGGCACCATCGACTTGACCGTCGCTCGGCGTCGCCTAGAAGAGGCCGAGAACTCTCAGGCCAGCTTGTCGGACCAGCTGAGCAGATTGCAGCGGGACAAAGCCGAACTGGTTGCCCACGTTGACAGCCTTCAACAGGAGCTGATGAAGCGGGAGTCTGAGAAGGATGGATTGGCGAGGGCGCTGGATCGGGCGGAGCTGAGACTCAACGAATTGCAGGGCGAGGTGACTCGGCTGCAGCAGCTACAGGTTAGATAGGGTTTGCTTACCTGTTAGAGTTGGGTTTGCTTACCTGTTAGATTTGGGTTTTCTTACCTGTTAGATTTGGATTTGCTTACCTGTTAGATAGGGTTTGCTTACCTGTTAGAGAATTTTTATTACACCTGCCCAAATGGGCAGATGTGCAACCGACAGCTCAGCCGCAGCTATTGCGTGGCGCATCTGAAGGCTGCGTACGGCTGTTCAGTCCAAGGACTGGGAGGGGGGTGCCAAACACACCCTCAGTTACCCTAGCAATGCTGGCACCCATTTTACAGATTGATCTGAATGGTCGAGAATCGAACCCCCGACCTTTCAGCCATAAGTCTGACAACTCGATTTAGCTTGACTACCTCATACCTGTTGGGTCAGGTTGGGTCAGTTTCAGGTATGTCAGGTTGTGTTTGCCAAGAGCAACACCACAGCAATCCTCCCACCTGATATCTGTTCTGTACAACTTTGCAGGCTACCCGCTGGTCGGAGGTGGAGAAAATGGCCGACACGCTTCGCTCTGCCGCCCACTCCAATTCTGTCCTGTTCGATAGCTATTAGCTAATGGATATCTCCTTTGATAATGGAGAACTTTTTCTTAGAAAAAGAAACTATTTTTGCATCGTCTTCCATAAAACAGTTTTACTGTGCGCAACTCGATAATTAGTGATGGCTAAGAGGAGGATTTAACGCGTCCAAGTTTGAGCATTTTATTGAAGGCCTGCAGAGTTTTTGTCTGGCTTTAATATTAAGTTTTAACTTAAGTAACCAAACGTCTCTACACATTGCGAAGTGTACAGAGAATCAACCGCCATAAACAGTACGAAACCGTGGACCACCAAACCGCTTTAGCGTGAATGTTTTCAGTAACAGAGGTCAAATATTGGTGCTGCAAAAATCTCCCCCTTCCCATTCTGTCCCAAATGCAAAGACAAAAACGAGCATATTCCCGTAGTAATTGAAAAATCACACGCTGATCTGTACTCATAACTTCAATGCTCAACATCCTCCTTACACTACACTTGTGTACTTCGAATTTGTAACTTAATAGTTCGTTTTTACTCGTGGCAAATTTTAAATTTTACTTTTAGTTAAAACAAAAATGTGTAATTTTTTTGGCACGCACACAAAGTTTTTGCTTTCCGAATAAAGGTTGATCCTTGAATGTTTGTGTTTTTCTCAACCATTGTACTATACTTCAGCTCATGGAAATCGAAAGTAGCTTTTTCACAGAAAAGAATCATCCTGAGATTGGAATGCGTTTGCACCAATCTATCCATTTATTACCTAATTTTGTTAGCTTTCTGTGTTAGCCAATATTCTAATGCTACCAATATTTTTATTACGAATTACCGTAGCATACAAAATGATTGTTTTTTTTGAGCTGGCTTCAAAAGTTTGTCAATAGATTATTTTTTCTCCCTTGTTAACAATTAGCATATTATTATTTAGTGCTTAATGCGGTGTTTCATTTCCAATACAGAGGCTTACGAAACAGATATTTGCTGCACTAAATGTGTCGCGTTTTTGAAATTTATATCTTTCCCAGAAAAGCATGTGATAAATTTTCTGGGTTATTTTTACTTGATTTTTAATTATAAACTGTGCCTCTTCAAAGTACATGTTGTAGTTTTAGTATAGTATTATATAATGGATGGGACTGGACCTCCTCAAACCACATGTAGTTTTCAGTGCCTTGGTGACATGCACTTTAAAAATCGAGCTTAACCTATTTAACTAACTACTTCAGCTCTGGTTAAGAAGTTACTTTCTCAAGTTCAAGGTCTTTCAAATCGTATATTCAACAGATTTCTAAATGGAAACGAATTCGGAAAACAACGCGCCCAAACTTTCGAAACCATCGCCGCCACGTGCTCTGCTTGATAAGCGTTCGCAGTCTCTCTGTGCATTTTTCTCTCCCCCCCCCTGTCTCTCAGCCTCTGTAACCATAAGCCTCAAACCTTAACCCTGAGACGAAAGCTTTCACAGTGCACTGGAGGAGACACTCGCTATGCGTGAGAGCATAGACTCTGATAAACAATTAAGACTTAGGAAAATTAGCTCTGCGTGTTTCCGTCTTATTCTTCTAAAATTGTCATATTGAAGTATTGAGTTGGCTGGGTGCTCAAGCTTGCTAAACGCCTCTATAAAAATTGAAGCAAGAGAGGCGAGGAGTCCGTCTGTCTATATAAGCATACGAAACTACACAGACAAGTTGAACCATAGCCAAATTCAGGATTAAATTCATACGCATTATACGCAAATCACCATGAGGATGCCAACAGTCGTTATTTTGGTTGGCATGGCAACTGTCTTTAGCATAGTCGGAGCCATGCAACACCAATTCGAAGACGGACCAGAGGAGTCGGTGGACGATTTGAGCACAAATATGCTCAGCGACGAGGTTCTTGAAAATGGAGTAGACGATTCCAGCATTGATGAAGTGAGATTACATATTGTAGCCTAATTATTGAATAAAACACTTCTGACACGCAAGCTCCTCTCAAAGCACCGATCACTTCTGATTCGCAAAGCTCTTCTCAAAGCACCGATCACTTCTGATTCGCAAAGCTCTTCTCAAAGCACCGATCACTTCTGATTCACAAGCTCTTCTCAAAGCACCGATCACTTCTGATTCACAAGCTCTTCTCAAAGCACCGATCACTTCTGATTCGCAAGCTCTTCTCAAAGCACCGATCACTTCTGATTCGCGAAGCTCTTCTCAAAGCACCGATCACTTCTGATTCGCAAGCTCTTCTCAAAGCACCGATCACTTCTGATTCGCGAAGCTCTTCTCAAAGCACCGATCACTTCTGATTCGCGAAGCTCTTCTCAAAGCACCGATCACTTCTGATTCGCAAGCTCCTCTCAAAGCACCGATCACTTCTGATTCGCAAGCTCCTCTCAAAGCACCGATCACTTCTGATTCGCAAGCTCTTCTCAAAGCACCGATCACTTCTGATTCGCAAAGCTCCTCTCAAAGCACCGATCACTTCTGATTCGCAAAGCTCCTCTCAAAGCACCGATCACTTTTGACACGCAAGCTCTTCTCAGAAACACCTCACTTCGGACTTTTGAATTGTCAAAAACCCTAAGATTCTTTCTAAACCTCAAAACCCTCTCCCACACTCGCAGGCGCTCGACCAGCGTACGAAATCGTCGCCCTGCTTTCGCCAGAGCATCTACAACAGAATCGCCAGCCCAGAGGCGAAGATGGCCTACAGGCGCACCTTCGGCCCGTGCCCGACCGCCGCCGCGCGGAATCCGAGCTGCTTTCGAATGCAGCAGTATTTGGGATTTAGTAGATGGGCCGACAAGGCCGCTTATCGCAAAACGCACACGCAGTACTGCTAAGCAATTGATTTTTTAAACGTTCAAATGCGCCCTGTTTGGATCCAATTTCTGCGGTAAAAGTTTGACAATTCAGCATTAGACTGTCTTCAGTACTCGTAAACACGCTATCAAACAGTTGTCGGGGTTTCGAACTCATTTACCAGACAATATACTGTATATAATACAAGCGTATTCGATACACACTATTCAAAATTAATCGTATATATTTACCAAAAAATACACCACGATGGAGGCTAAAAATTGTCATTTTGGTTTTGGTCATCACAAATAAAATCTGACTTTTGGGCCTTATAATCTATCTATCCATCTATCTATCTATCTATCTATCTACCTATCTATCTACCTATCTATCTATCTATCTATCTATCTATCTATCTATCTATCTATCTATCTATCTATTATCTATCTATCTATCTATCTATCTATCTATTATCTATCTATCTATCTATCTATCTATCTATCTACCTATCTAACCTTGGAGGCCATAATATGCATTCGGGTTCCTCATGGCTTTGCAGATGATAAATCAATGTGCGGAATTTGCTTATTTTATTTGGTTGAGCTACGAGTATTGGACAAAAATGATGCAAAATGCATGTACTTTTACATGAATGTGTTAGAAGTATATTTTACACATTCTTTTTCGTTGCAGTTGTAAGGTTACATGGTTGAGAAATTTTACATACCATATTTGCCAGTAATTTTTTGTATAATTTTAATTACCTTTATTTTTACGTATAGATTAAATCTTTCGCCAAAGGAATAATGCATGCAAAGCAATATACTACTCCTGTTTTTGGAGTCTGCATGTCATGAGGTTAGTTGTCTCCGAATTGCTTGTCTGATTCATCAACAATCTGGCACTGGTCTTCCGCAGTATCGGCGGTCGCCTTGGCAACCATGTCAATTTCGGCAGCCGTGACGCTAGCAGCGTCGCAACATTTCTGTTTTAACACCGCCGATGCGCTTGTTGCAGACTTATGCTTTTGCAGGCGTTGCTTCTTTTGGAATTTGATTCGTTGCAACTGTTGCTGCTGCTGCTGCTTCAGTAGCCTGTCATTTCGTCGCTGCACAATGCGACTCATGTCGATCATCTCGCAGTCTTTCTTCATATTAGCATTGGCAGCCGATTGCGCCTCTTTGCCGCTGACGTCCTTCTCGGCGTCGTTGCTGGAATTTCCGCTGCCGGAATTGTTTCCCGCCGGGTTCGGGTAGTGCGGAGGCGGCAGGTTCTCGGAGCAGCGGACGCTTTTCCGGTGTCGCGTCGCTAATAGAGTGACCAGCAGGGCTGCAGACAGCATGGATAGAATGGTCAGCGCGCCTGCTAGGGTTATGATGAGTGGCTCCATAAGGACAGCGGCTATAGCAGAGTTGGGTAAAATTGGTTTCAATTGCCGCCGCTATAGAAATATTATATCTATGTTTTTTATTTGCGTAACGTTTTTGGCCAAAGACAAACAACAACAACAACAGCAAAGTACGCAGCCCCGAATGCAAGGAGGTCACAGTGAGAGCAGTGAGCGCGATCAGATGGCGCGCCGCAGAGCCTGAGAGCGGACAAATTCCGCCCCGTTGGCAGGTTGGGGGCAGTAGCCCTCGGCCCGGATCACGTGGCCCGCCAGTTGTAGTCGCCGCCGGCGCAGGATGGTGGACGGGCGCTGCAGCTTGGCCCGATCGTACAGGGCCTCGGTCCCGACGCTCTCGTCAGCTCGAAAGGCCGCACGGAGCAGCCCTGAGTGCGCCGAGTCCAGCTGCCGCTTTGGCGTAGCCGTCAGCGTCCACGTCTCGGCGTTGTAGAGCAGGACGGTTTCGACCACCGCCTGCCACAGCCGAGCCCTCTGGACGGTCGGGCAGCGCTTCGGACTGGAGGGCGGCTCGGATCGAACGAAAGGCCGCCCAGGCAAGTCCCCTGCGCCGCCGGAGGTCCTCTTCCACGTGGGGCACCAGACCGCCGAGGTAGGTGAACCGCTGGCAGCGTGCGAGCCTGGTCGTCTGCCCGTCTGCGCCGCGGCACGTCAGGTCCACTGGGATGTCGGCCGGCACAGTCAGCACCTCGGTCTTCAGCGTGTTGACAACCAGACCAATGCTCGATGCCACCTCGACCAGCCTGTCGATCTGGCGCTGGGAGTCTTCAACCAGACGAGGACAGGAGAGCAAGGTCGTCGGCGTAGCCAAGCACGCTCAGGCGCTTTTCGCTGTGGCAACGACCGATGCGTCTGCGCAGTAGGAAGCTGGCGACAGCCGAGGGGAGTGCGGTCTGAAGCACTCAGTTAAAGTGACCAAAGACAATATCTGTATTTAAGCGCAGTTTCAGGTCTCTTTCTTTTAGTACGTCATTCCCAATGCAATGTATATCTCATCATCTTGACTGTGGATTTACAAACGGAGCAATTATGCGTATTTTTTTAATTCTTTTATTTAATTCTGATGCCATATGAAAATAGCATCTAAGTGGATACTACGCTTTTTTCGTCATTCTACGAAGTTTAAATCGGTCAAAGCGTTCCATGCTGGTGGCTCGTGGAAAGTAAAGACGACAGTGCACTCGCAAACAGCAAGGAGGCAGGTTAGTCACGTCGAGTCCTGACCCCGGGAACTTTAATGTAAGAGTCTGTACAGCACGTGCGAATGCTAAATTAGATCACTCATAAAATCTGTTTCAAGACAACAACAACAACAACAAAATACGCGCTCAGCGTCACAGGGTGCAACTCAGGGCCAGGTCGCGAACGAATGCCACGCCGCCGGCCGAATCCGGGACGCCGGCGTCAGCCAGCAGGCAGTCGACGAAGCGCCTCATTCTTAGCCACGACATATGTACCGTCACGAGAAAATTTCTGAACGAACGGTGCAAATTCGGTGCCGTTTTTGGCCGTTTCTTGCTAAACTAAATCGCATATGGACATACGGATTTCATTTTAGTATATAGGACTGGCTCTTTAACCCCCTTCGGGGGTTTTATAACCTTACAGTACAGCAATAGTACATACAAATGTACATTTAGTAACTTTGATGATTGAGATGCTTGAAAATGTTTTTCTCGCCCTATTGTGTACTGTATCGTATTCACAATACTAAATATTAATATCTGAAGTATGCATAGCATGGTTTATGCCCTGAACTAACGTACTATAGTCAGGAGCGTCGGTAAAAGCTATTAGGGGGACATGCCCATTCTTTGTCCCCCACAAAATATGGCGCCTGCGGCACCAAAACGAGTGCTTGCGGCGCCATAATGAGTGCTTACAACACCGATTCTGAAAATTATGTACATGTACATGTAGAATTCTTGGCTTTGTCCCCCTAACCATGAAATCCATGGCGACGCCCCTGACTACTGTATAGTGTAGTATAAACACGAACCTACTTTAACGAAATGAAACATCTTTTTAGGTAGGACATACATGTATATTATTTCTAGCTTGTTTACCTTTTTTCTGCAGAAATGTATATTTGAAGCATTTTTATAAAAAATTTTTACATAAAGATGAACGTAGAGATCAGTACGCTCGTATACATAGATAATATAGCGCCCGAAACCATGCATGACATGCTGATGTGTGCACCTGTTGCAACTTCTATGATTGAAGTGCACACATACCTACCTGTATAAGCGCATGCAAAAATTGTAGTATCTAAATTTGTTACTTCTTGTTCATGAATTTAAGCATAATTTGTTCAGAAGAAAAGTGACTCCGTATACTTTCTCTCTAGAGTCCTACCTAGTGCCTAGGGAAACGCACTATCTGCCTAAGTGTTTGTCTTGGTATCTTCTGCCGTGTACCCACCAACAAGCTCTAAATCACAGTGCAACTTCTGGGCAAGTCCTCACAACTCGAACCTATACTGCTTAACGTTGACTTTTTGAGTCTTCTGCAGCTTCTCAAGTCTGGCCTTCTTCTCCTTCTGCGACTGCTTGTATTCCCAGGTGTCCTCCAGCCGGATAACTCGTTGCGGCTTCACCTCGGGCTTCGGTATGATGGTCCGAGCGCACCTGAACCCGATGTTCTCCGCTGTGAAGTCGATTTCGCGACCAATTTTAGTCGAAGTCCGAACGATAGTATTGATGCCTTCGTCAATTGAATCGACAAACGAGCCGCCTTTGAGGATCAGCCAAACTTTTCCTGGCGGCCTGTCGCTGCCGTAGTACTCGGTTGAGGTCCATTCCCATGTGTTGCCTGTACATTCGTCATTTGTGCGTTTGAATATGGTATATAAGAATTCTTTGTTGAATACTATAATTTAGTGGTAACAAAGACTAATTGAATTTATTACGAGAGTTCTGAAAGCTGCAAAAAATAAAGGGCTAATTTTAACTTTTAATGAAGGCTTTTACTATAGACGATAGACCCGTAACAATAATGCATGTCATCTTATAGGCTGAGCTAACATGGACCTAAAGTTGCTGTAATCATCACAAATAAATGGAAATGAAGTCGACTGTAAAAAAACCTGTATAAATGGTTTTTGTACGAGGGGTGCTCATCAAGTTCCCGGAAAATGCAGCTTAACAAAGCGCAAATCAAACGAAACTTAACCAGAAATTAGAATTGGATGTTCTACGTTTGCTTGTTAAATTTTAGCTTAATTGGTTGCAATGATGCGCCGCAGTGGCCAAAGATTGGCTGAAAAAGTGCCCCCCCCTTGTCACAGTTGCATGACTGGCGATCCTGGTCCAGTTTCGGCTGGGCAGCTGATCTCAGTGGGCGCTTCGACGCATGGTTTCAGCGCCTGCAAAAGTGCTCCGATTTAGGTGGAAATTATGTTGAGAAGTTATAATAGAATGTGGTTGCTGCAGGTAAAATTTCGCACAGATTCGACCATCAAAATTGAACTTTTTCGGGAACTTAATAAGCACTCTTCGTATCACAGATGTGTTGAGTGAAAGATAGGTAAGAATTAGCTACAGCGGCCGTTTAGCAGCAAAGACTCTGTTCTTAGGTTTAGGATGAGATTTTAGGATGAGACTTTGTTTTAATACAAGCAATTAGCGACAAAGAGCTCACCAAGCATGTCGTACATATCCCGATGATTCTGCTGCGGATAAGCGTCCACAGGCGCCAGACCTTTGTGACCGTCGAAGCCCATATTCTCGTAGGGAAACAGACCCTGCCAAGTGTTCATGCGCATCTTTCTGTAGTGATCTCCCCAGGGATAAATCCAGCTTTTATTGTTGGCCCTGGCCGCGTATTCCCATTCGAATTCGGTTGGCAACCGCTTGCCCTTCCATTTGCAGTAGGAGTCCGCGTCAGCCGCCCCGATGTGCACCGCCGGGTGGTTGGCCAGGCCGTCC